>JAKOGI010005023.1:0-17657 GCA_029747015.1 Carnegiea gigantea | reverse complement strand
ACCCTCTAATAAGTGTAACGAGGAACTACCACCCTAAATCTCCTCATTAGAGTTTTCTACATTGTCCCCTTATCCATATTAGGATTGTCCTTAAAGTCATCCAACAGCATAGGTGCATCCCATCTACATGATGCATGCTTATTAAACTGTGTATTAGGATACTTATGGCCCGTAATAAAGGACCTATTCATCCAAGTATAATTATCCACAAGTACAACTGCATGAATTTTGAATGAACAGCCATTGTTGATACACTTTTGTGTGTATCTGCTCCTAGTGTTCTTGATTTTTCTTAAAATAATACCATACTGAACACAATAATCCTTAATCACATTCAACAAATCCTCTTTACTTGTGAAGATATTACCAACATCTAAGTTCACCTTCCCATCCCTGTTTCTTGTCCACAACTTGCCTTACCTGAATACCTCGGCCATTTTATTCACAATTAGTATGATTCACTAACATCATCATCAATATTACCATGTCCTAAGGTCATGTGCAACTGAATGTCAATCTTTAAGTTAATATCATCTAATGACTAATTTTCAAGCTTCAAATCATCCTCTTCATCGAATGAGACGCTGTCAGAATCCTCAAACCCATATGATTGATGCTCTCTGAAGTCACTATCCTGACTGTCATCATGGTCACTCTCTTCATCATCTGCTTGCCCTAAATTCTCTTTTATATCACTATCAAGCACATCAAACTATGCTATTTGTGGTTAGCATAATGAATGCACATCAAAATCATGCAAGCCTAATAAATCAACCCTTACTATCCCCAAATCAAAGTCTTCCCTTGGTTCTAAAGTATCAACAGTTGCAGCTTTCCTTTCTCAAGGGCTAGCGCTAGGTTACAATCTAGTCAAAGGCCTTCTGGGGCTACAGATTTGCTAGGAGGGGCTCTTCTGTGTAGCTATAAGTTAGGAGGGACTTGTTGCAATGGTGGAAGTTAGAGAATTAGCTGTTGTAGGGATAGTTTAAGATCTTATCAGTGGCTTCTGGGGCTATAGATTTGTTGAGATGGGCCGTTTTCTACAACTACAGGTTAAGAAGGAGTGTTTGGAAGGGTTGAAGTTGGAAAATTAGGATTTTATGGGTACATTGAGATCTAGTCACATGCTTCTAGGGCTATTATTAAGAGCAGATGTAGCTTGCGAGGCTGGCGAGGCAATAGCTTGGAAAGCCATTTTTTGAGAAGGTAAGGCTGGGTCTTTTGCAGTAGGAGTTGAGTTTGGTGAGGGAGTAGCTTTCAAGAAATAGGAGCTTTTGGATCTTGTTGAATTGTAATATAGGGCCTCATCAATTTGTAATGGTGTTATAGGCTGCTTTGTTAGCCTTGGTCTAGGTCTCCTAGTCAGCAACTTATTAGATCCGTTTATAGTGATTGAAGATACTTTAGGTTGAGTTTTTGAAGAGTTCGCACTGAGAATCACATTCTCAGTTGAAGGAGAAACTATCAAATTGTGAGTCCATGCCCCAGCTTCACTAAGTGTAGGCTCACTGTCATGTTGAGCTTGGGCTTGGGCTTGGTTTTGGGTTAGGCTTGGTCTTGGGATCTTTGTTTGGCTTCATTTAACTTGTCCAGATTTTCAACTATCTTCTGTAGACTGCTTGCCTCATATACTCTATAATGTACAAAGGGATCATAACATTCTTTTTTATTTTTCCCTAGTGACTAGCCAACCTAACCCAGTCATCATCTGTGGCCACCTCTGATTTTTTTCTACTAGGATGATGCCATCTAAACCTAGGAAACTTATGCAACCTCACTCCATTTTCCTTAGCTGAAGACCTTACATCCCTAAGCAGGTCAAAACTGTGATACTTATTGTAATAGCCCAATCCTAGATTATTTAATTATGTTCATTTATTTCATTACCTCATGCTAATGATTTTTTTCTCATATTTATTTATCGCATTTATTAACCCCGGTGGAGAAAAATTTATTTGGGCCCTCACTTTGCAATTCAAATTTTATTTGTTTATTTAATTTATTAACGTAAAACTTCAGAAGAATTGATGGTAGGCCCTAACAAGTTTAATCTAAGTAATTTATTTTGTTTTCCGTAATATTACAAAATTTTAATTTTGAGTTTCATAAAAACGTTATCGTTACGAAGCATTTTATTCCCAAACCCAACTTATTTCGGCCGATTTGAAGCCCAACAAATTCGCTTATTTAGCTAACTAATTACCATAATTAAGCTTACCCATGGTTAGCCCAAAAAGTTACTTTTCTAGTTAAAAACTCAGCCAAGAGTTGGATTAGTTAAAAAAACACAACTTATTTTCTCTCTCCTTTCTCTCTCCTTCACGCCAGCAGCCTAGCAGCTACTGTTTGGGTGTTTTTCAGCCAGTTTTCCAACTAGCCCTAGTGATCTCCGACCCCCCGACATCTTAGTACCACCAGCCACCATCCTCCATCATCAAAACCACTAAACATCACCTCCATCTATACTTATCTTTAAGCAAAGTCAGTAATCTTGAACTTGATTTTGTTGGTTTTGCCTTTTACTTTAATTTTGATTCTTATTTTGATGTTTTTGATCTTTGATCATGATTTTTTTATAAGAAATAAGAGTTATTTTGGTGTTGATTATGGTGGGGTTGAGGTTGGATCATGCTAGGGTTAGGGTTAATCCTTAATCATGCAAGCTTAATGTTAAAGTGTTGGCTTTTGATTGTTTTATCTTTGATTTGGTCATCTTCTAACCTATTGGTGTTTATGATAATGTTTTTGTGATTTCAAATGAGTTAGAGTGAGTCCAAGTTGGCCATAAACTAGGGTTTTGGCAAGTGACGTATGGCTTAGATTAAACTAGCATTAAGCTTGGTTTATGTGTGCATTTGATTGAAAAATAATCTTTATTGGATATGATTATGAAGTGAATTTGAGTGTGGTGATTTTGATGATGTTGGGATGAATTGAAGTTTCTTTACACGCTTTTCAGAAATGGTTTAAGTTGAGGATTTGTGTAAAAAAAAAGAGGAAAAAGTTAAAACAGTGAGGGCTAGAAATTTCAGGAAAACCGGACAGACTTTGGGATTAAATTGGTATTGATTGGCCCATTAGAAAATTATGATTTTTTGTAGGTAGATAGTTTAGTGTGTTAGTTTTTAAATTCCTTATTAATCGCCTTAATCCGAGGTCTATGGAAAACGTTACAATCATTTTACAAAAACTATATAGAATGGACCAAAACTGACATTTTTGTATTCTAGCCTCCTTTTGGAAATTCTATTATGGGAATCAAGCTTGGTGTTCTAAATGAAAGATTTTTGGGACTTCCTAAGCTTTCTGTATTGGGATTTTGAGTCCCAATCAAAGGTAAGATTACTAAGTTATGAGTCATTCTTTTTAAGCCCCTGTTATGCTCTTACTTTTCTTTTACTAAATTACTAGCTATAAAATAAATATTTTTGCTAACTGTATGTTCCTACAACGATAATTTTGTGTAGAATCAGGGCTTAATCTATCACGCCTTCCACTTTTTGTGCATAATATTATTCAGTGGGCTTGCATTTAAAAATTTCAGGTGCGTTTATTGTCTGTATCTTTAAAAATTAGCACGTATTTATCAAAATTATAATGTTTTGGTAAGTATATCAATAAATCAGTTTAATCAGTGATTTATCACATAATTAGTGACCCCATCAGTTATCAATTACAGGGCACTACCCTTCAATTATCCGCGTAACTTTAGGCCAGGCCCCCCGATCGACTTGACAGGTGTACACCTATCTTCAAATCGTTACACTTACTAGGGGTTCACTATCAGATAGTAATTGACAATGCAGTTTTATATTTATCTCATTTCCTGTTTTTAGTTAAAATGAATTACAATGCAGCCCAATCAGCTTTTCATTGATCGTTTAACAATACAAGAATGTATGTACTGAGTTTCGGCTCACGGTTCGAAATGTTTTCATGTTTTGTTCTAGAAAAGTGTTCAGTGAATCGCCCTCAGGCGGGTAGGATGGCTAAAGATGATAAGTGAGCCAGGAAGTCTATATGAAATGGTGGTATATTAGTGTTGAAATGTTCATGACACAGTATTGTGATATATTCTGGTATTGAAACTCTCTCAACAGTATGTAATCAATCCAAGAATTCTTCAGGATCAAGCTTACCTTCAAACTTCGAAATTTCAACCTTGAAATCATTGGTGTTTGCTTGCATCCGTGGTTTAGCCCTAGTAATTCTTATTGGTTTATCTTCACTAGATGAATCAACTTGATGACTATAGACTTGTTCATGCCTCCTTGGTTTAGATTGCAGTGTTTCTCCATTCAGTTTTTGCTTTTGCTTCAAAACCAAACCAAGTTGTTTTCTTATATACGCATTTTGTGCCTGAGTTTCTTGGTTTCGTTGAGTATCCTCTTGAATATTCTTAGCCAGGAACTCATTCTGCCTCATTAAGGCTTTAAATCTTTCTTCCAAAGTCATGCTTATTGAACTCATGTTACTCACGGCTTGTACTTGAACTCAAACTAGGATTGTGTTTAGAAATGAATAGAAAAGTGAATTCTCGAAAAGGATGGGCATACCAGGCCAAGGAGAAACCTAAGTTCTGATACCAAATATGATGTATCTTTGAAGGGAATACACGAATACTTAAGCTAGAATTCAAGAGCTAAGGATTAAGCAAGCTGAATTCTAGCTAGTGTAGGTGAAACCCGTGAGATAATCAATGAAAGAAGGATAGATTAAACCTTTGTTTGGATACAGAAACACCACCGAACCAAAGTTTAGGGTCCCTAAACTATAATTAAGATACAGAATCACCACTTAATAAAAGTTTAGGACTTACTTAATCATCACCTTAATCAACCAAATTAAGGATAAGCAAGCAAAGTGTTTAAGTGTGCGAAAGCAAGAATGCTCTCAAACTGATTTTCATTCAAGGTAAGTTATGTTTTACAAAATGGCCATGCGTATGCATAAGTACACGGCCTAGCAAGCATACATACAAGCAAGCTAGCTGCTGGAGGTTTCCTTCCTAGGGAGGAAATGTATTAGCTAGCTAATTCCCATGCTTAGTACAAAACAAATTACAAGCTTGCTTAACATAAACTAATTATAATCAAAATACAAAGGAAAGTAAGACAAACGACAATTACAATCTTTAATACATGTAATCAAGCCTAATACATTAGTTTACTAAGGGCAAGGGGAGAAAAGTAGCCGTAAGGTAGAGTCACTTTTCGGCTGGCCAATTCGGATGAAAACCTTGATTTCTTCCTTTGTATTTTCATTGGTTACTCTTTCCCAAACCTAATTTTGCCGCTTATGATGATGTTTCTGGGCTTCTTGAGACGTGTGTGAAGCTAGCGAGCAAGAACACAGCTGAAGAAACCCATTGGAGAAGAAAATACGCGCAACTGCTATATCTAGGTTCTAGAAACAAAATTAACCCGATTTTCTGACCTTATTTAAACCAAGCAAAAGTGGTCATGATTTTGATTCAGGCCATGAAGGGATTCCTTAGGGTGTATACAAACTCCTCTGCAAAGAAATCAAGGTTAAATCATTTTAGAGTAGAAGATTTCCACCAAAACATTTCACCGTACAATTTTGAACCAAAACTGGCATGTTGGACAAAAGGCCTTGATCTCTTGACTTCGACAGAGTCTGATTCGAATTTAATGCTTGGACCTAAAAGTTAACATCTTGAGGATCCCCAAAATGTAAAAATATAAAATTTAAGAACGTAGCTTATGTAATTAGGTGAACAAAACCGGGCATTTTCTGGTTGCTTAACCCGATTACTTCTATTTTGCTCTTTTCCATAATGTGAGCTATAGCTTGGACTTTGGAGCTTGCATTAGACCTTCTTGGACTTTTAGGATCTTCTTCCATGTCTTGGTTGGTAGGGACTCCATCAGTAGGTGTAGTAGTACTAATCTTGAAATTGGTCATGAGTTTTAACTGTTACATACATATGGGTCGTGACCCTTGTAAAGAGTTGTAGAAAGTTATAAAGTTATGTAAGACGTTGCAAGGTAATTTTAAGATAGTAAGGTAGTTGTAACCACATTATGGGGCTACGAGAAGTTGTAAAATGCTACAAGAAATGTAAAGAGTTACAAAAGTTCTAAGAAACTATAAGGAGCACTAAGAAATAGTAGGAAACAATAGTTTTGAGCCTCACCATTGTAATGTAGAACTTCATTAGGGAATACTAACATAAAGAAGTATTTTACTCAATTTTCTGATCAAATCTTTTTCGATAATGAGACTGAAATGGCGCAAGAACTCATTTGTATCCTCTAATAAACATGTGAGAAGATAATCCATCAGTTTCTAATTCAAATTTTTCTCAAATAGAAGGAATTAAGGAAATTAATTGATTCTTGGTGATGAAAAGCAAACCAAAATCATAAACAAAAAATTTTTAAGAAAAAGACCCAAATAGAATGATCACATTACTGGCGAAATCGATAAATCCAGCATCACCATAGTAAACATCCTTGACGACATGCTGGAAGTAAGGCTTAAGCGGGTAGTGTTTAGTGGTCCAAGTTCCACTAACTAGAGACAAAATTGAAGGTAGCACGGAGTAAGAGTGCTTGATCGTATCCAAATTTTCTTCCCGTTCGTAATCATGAGAATTATATTTATCACTATCAACACTAAGAACCGTGCCCTATCCAAGCTAGGCCAGGTTCGATGTTGTCATTGGTGTGGCACCAGAGAGCCATGATATTCGATGAGATGGCAGTGACATCATCAAGGGTTTTTCATCCGATGAGTGACGTTAGCTTCTCAAGGATGTCTCTTAGGTTCATGTTGGTGGCAGCCATGTTGAGGATTGTTGCAAGAAAAACAGAGTTTTAATATTTGTAAACCCCAAGTGCAAGGTGTATCGTTGAGTACTTGGGGTGTCGTCCGCAGGGAATTGTGCTTCCAATTACCAGAGTTTACTAGAGCGTCTCAAGTTAGGCAAGATCAACGGTGAAGGAAGGGAGCTAAACTACGCTACAAATACAGAAACAAGCGACTTGGAGTTGTGATTTTACCAATGGATGAACTAACTAACCAAGACGAGTCCTAACCTACCCAAACCACACTACGAACTAGAGATGGTCGGTTGCACCATCAAAGACCACCCAAGCCCTCTCTCAAGGGTCATGGGCTAGTCTAACTCGCGTAACCACCTATTTTCGTGGGGTTAGTCGAATTAGACCACAAAACTAGCACCCCAGACCTAGCTCGATTCGGATACTACTTTCGTGGCCTGAACGCGGCTATTCCCTCTCCCACACTAGCTAATTGACCTCACCTCTCAGCATAAGTCAATCGCCCAAAAAAATATGGATGAAAGCTCTCTCAAGCATTTCATCGAACACTTGGCGGGCGTGATGGAAAACTCTAGGTTCTAGGCATAGATTGGGTATGGTTAGGCCAACTACAAGATTAACTAGCCATCAAGAGGCTAATCACAACCCAAGCCAACACAATCTACCAACTAAACATCAAAAACGAATCAAAACCTAAACTACCAAACAAGTGCAAGAACACGAAGAACAAAGCAAAGGAAATGAAATAAAATGAATTCAAACAAGTAAATGACATAAATTAACAATGAAATTAAACATATAAATCAAACAAAACAAATACAAGAATCAAAATCAACAAAACATAAATAACAAGAACATAAAAACTAGAGAGATAAAAGAGGAGAAAACTTAGTCTTGAATTGATGAAGAACTTGAACTCCAAAGGTTGAATCCAATGTTACAATCTTCAATCCTAAACTAATCTCCCTTATTAGCTAAAATCTATCCTAAACTACTCTAGAAATCGCCAGAGACACGCCCCAAGCGAAGCCCGTACGACCCTCTGCGCGACCCCCACAAACAGACGCCCGAACGGACTTAAATAGAAATCGCGAACACGACGAAACGGGGGGGACGGCACGGTCGTGCCATGTGGCACGGCCGTGCCACATGGCACGGCCACACCATGCCACTTCACTGGTGGCGCGGTGTCGCCCCCCCGGTTTTGTCCGGTTTTGTCGGTTTTCGTCGGTTTTCGCTGCTTTTCGTCATTTTGTCACGTCTTCGTCCCTTTTCGCGACGTTTGCTTGATTTGAAGTTATTTCCTACAAAACATAAATAAAACAAGTAAAAATCCTAAGAATTAAGTTATTATACGAGCAAAAAGTACATGAAAGAGGCACGTAAAATGGGTAAATTTACCGTTCAACACACCCCCACACCTATCTTTTGCTCGTCCTCGAGCAAAATGAAAGAAAAACTAAAGTAAACAACTAACTCACTTTCGTAGGAATCACGGTTGCATTTAGCGTATGCAAGAAGCCCTTTAAACCCCTTGGTCACCTCAAGTGGACGAGTAAGGTCTCGTGAGGGTTTGCAGAAGATATACCCACAAAATCTCAAAAAGGGAAAACAAAGAAAAGAGAAACAAAATCGAGAAATGAAAATGACAAAACAAAATATATACATCTGGGTGAATTGTACACATTCGGATCAACCAAAATCCCCTAGTAACTCAAGTATCAGTCTGTGCACAAGTATTGTATACATTTTAGGACACATCATCTCAAAGAATGGCATTCAGACATCAGCTTTTCACCCCACGACGCATAAGAACATTGAATCTATCCTGGTGCTTGGTGTGCAAGTGTATCATCATCCTAAAACTAAGCCTACCAAAATCAAACTCAAACCCACGCAGCTGACACAAGCTACCTTTTTGAATAGCTAGCATGGAAAGCAAGCTTCCCCAGTAGCAATATTGCCTCAAAGGGTAACACCCAGTAGCGCATGCCTTAAAGGGGTACTTGTCATTTCCAACTCTTTTCTTCCCCACTTTTTTTTTCTTTCCATTATTATTTTTTTCAATACAAACTCATGTTACGCCTCAAAGGGATACACCCAGTAGCGCTTGAATTTGTTTGTTTTTGCTTTTGTTTTGGAAAAGGGGGTGCCAGCACATATAAAAGGAGCTGTGCAGTAGACAAGTGGGGGAGTCAATCATGGAAGACTAAGAATATAGGATGATGATAATACATAAATCAGGACTGGATTGCAAAATTACAGTGGACTGTTGGGGTTAGAACTGAGACCTAAAACGACAGATTGGGGATGAACCTTTATCATACACATTATACTTATATACGAGCTACTAGTCAAGGTACCAGAGATTAAGACTGATCTAAATAGTACAAAACTCTCCTAAATTCCAAAGGAAAAGAAAAATTTATACAAAAAGGAGAAAAATTGAAAAATTTACACAAAAATTGAAAAATTTTCACCAAAAAAAAAAAAAGAAAAGGGGAGATGACCCACCCCCACACCTAAATCTCACAATGTCCTCATTAGGAGCTGGGAATCATCACCAAATCACAAAAATAAAGGAAACAAAATCAAACACAGAGTATACAAAATCGACAAATATATATACAAGCTAACACACTCTCCCAAAAATACAATCGCACCCAATCAACAACAAGATCACACATATATACAAACTAACACCACCAAAAACATGTATATATCAACCCAGCAACACCACCAAGCACAACACAGTAAATATCCACAAAAACACAAAAAAGGTGATTATAGCCATCAATGGCTCAACAACATCCAAGTTTCACCACAAGATGATCACCAACAAAAACACAATCCTAATATCCACAACTAAACAAAAGAAGAAGAAAGAAAGTAAAAAGGAGGGAGAAGAGTTAGAACGAGTATACCAGGTCGGGTACTGAATGTACCCGAACTACACCTCGCTAGGACCAGGTTGGGGAAGCGCGAGGAGCATCAGCCACTCCTCGGTGGCGTTCAGGATGCGTATCGCCAACTCAGATGCTGTCAACTCTCGCAGAAGTTTATCAAACACCTGAGCCTGCAACTCAAATGAGTGTAAGTAAGAGCACTTAAACAGGAATGCAGAAATAATAGTAAGTGCTCTCATAAATTTATTGAATGCCTTTGGAAAATCAGTAAAGAAATCAAATGCAGTGGTTAACATGATTTTCGCAGGCATGCTCCCTAGGTACAAGCTATAAGGATCAAGGGAGGGGTCATACCCTCTGAAGGTACCTAGGGAGTCCATATAGTCTATCTCATTCCCCTCAAGCATATCATGACATGCAACGAGTGATAAATTATGGTGCTTAGGGGAAGAGGAGGGTGGTGAACCTGAAGGGGGAACATTGGGTGTATCAAGGTGGCTATGAGATACATTCTCAACAAGGTCATGACTAGCTGGCATAGTAATCACAACATCCCCATAAGACCTCCCTACAGGAGCCGCATCAGAATCATGCACCTCAATAAGATCATTGTCTGAATCATAACAAACATCATCCTCATCAACACTTGCGTTAACAGTAAAGGTCTCACCTACCTCGAACTCCGTCGACTGAGTTAAAGGGAGAGGTGGATCAGGCAAGGTCATGTTAAACGTAGTGTTGTCCCTAAGGGCACTGGGTGAGGGTGGAGCAACAAGGGATGGAGCAGTTAGGGAAGGGTCAAGTACTGCCTCTAGTCCGGATTCTAGGGGAGTAAAAGACGCACCATCATCACACAAACAAACATCATGTTTAGGAGAACTAAACCTAAGGTCGGTCTTATGTGATAGGTCAAACTCCCGCATTTTATTTTCAAACTCAGCTTGTTGCTTTTTCATTGTCTCTATCATACTACTAATTCTAGCAAGGCTATCATCAGAAATATAATAAGGACAAGAAGTGTTGTCATGATCAGAACAATGACAAGTTTCACACAAAGGAGGGGCATAATCAGGGATGCAAGGGACTGGGTTGTAAGAATTAGCACAGCTAATATCAAATTCATAAGTATCCTGAGCCAGCCAATTAAGAAAATCCCATGCTTCTTCAACATTTCTAGCATAAAAATCCCAATGCTCAAAAAGAGCACGGGTCTCACAATTCACACCCTCATCGACAACATGCAATATTTCCCATTTCCCACATGAACATCCACAAGAAGCACATTGAGCAAGATAAGCATGTAAACGATCCCAACAACGGTAAAATAATTCTTGCTCACATTGGGGAAAATAGAAAATTGCCATTGGAATTTTTTTTTTTGAATTTTTTTTTCCGAAATAAAAGCCTAGTCTCAAATGCCTAAGTAAGCTCTAATATTGGAAAGCGCCAATTCCCCGGCAACGGCGCCAAAAACTTATTGCAAGAAAAACAAAGTTTTAATATTTGTAAACCCCAAGTGCAAGGTGTATCGTTGAGTACTTGGGGTGTCGTCCGCAGGGAATTGTGTTTCCAACTACCAGAGTTTACTAGAGCGTCTCAAGTTAGGCAAGATCAACGGTGAAGGAAGGGAGCTAAACTACGCTACAAATACAGAAACAAGCGACTTGGAGTTGTGATTTTACCAATGGATGAACTAACTAACCAAGGCGAGTCCTAATCTACCCAAACCACACTACGAACTAGAGATGGTCGGTTGCACCATCAAAGACCACCCAAGCCCTCTCTCAAGGGTCATGGGCTAGTCTAACTCGCGTAACCACCTACTTTCGTGGGGTTAGTCGAATTAGACCACAAAACTAGCAACCCCGACCTAGCTCGATTCGGATACTACTTTCGTGTCCCGAACTCGGCCATTCCCTCTCCCACACTAGCAAATTGACCTCACCTCTCAGCATAAGTCAATCGCCCAAAAAATATGGATGAAAGCTCTCTCAAGCATTTCATCGAACACTTGGCGGGCGTGAAGGAAAACTCTAAGTTCTAGGCATAGATTGGGTATGGTTAGGCCAACTACAAGATTAATTAGCCATCAAGAGGCTAATCATAACCCAAGCCAAAACAATCTACCAACTAAACATCAAAAACGAATCAAAACCTAAACTACCAAACAAGTGCAAGAACACGAAGAACAAAGCAAAGGAAATGAAATAAAATGAATTCAAACAAGTAAATGACATAAATTAACAATGAAATTAAACATATAAATCAAACAAAACAAATACAAGAATCAAAATCAACAAAACATAAATAACAAGAACATAAAAACTAGAGAGATAAAAGAGGAGAAAACTTAGTCTTGAATTGATGAAGAACTTGAACTCCAAAGGTTGAATCTAATGTTCCAATCTTCAATCCTAAACTAATCTCCTTTATTAGCTAAAAATCTATCCCAAACTACTCTAGAAATCGCCAGAGACGTGCCCCAAGCGAAGCCCGTACGACCCTCTGCGCGAACCCCACAAACGGACGCCCGAACGGACTTAAATAGAAATCGCGAACACGACGAAACGGGGGGGACGGCACGGTCGTGCCATGTGGCACGGCCTGACCGTGCCAGGGTGGCACGGCCGTGCCACATGGCACGGCCACACCGTGCCACTTCACTGGTGGCGCGGTGTCGCCCCCCCGGTTTTGTCCGGTTTTGTCGGTTTTCGTCGGTTTTCGCTGTTTTTCTTCGTTTTGTCTCGTCTTCGTCCCTTTTCGCGACGTTTGCTTGATTTGAAGTTATTTCCTACAAAACATAAATAAAACAAGTAAAAATCCTAAGAATTAAGTTATTATACGAGCAAAAAGTACGTGAAAGAGGCACATAAAATGGGTAAATTTACCGATCAACAAGGATCGCATATAGGGCGAGCGGCGAAATGAGTAGGTTTGTGATGGGTGTTGATTTTGTTTGGCATTACTTTATTGGCTACCTCCATGGTGAAATCCATCTTCTTTCTCTTCTCAGCTAGCCTCCTTCCCTCTTCATTGCTTCTTTTACCACTTTATAGTTATAGGCAAAATAGGGTTTACTAAGGATGACAATGGACATTTACATCTAGAACCATTCTAATTTTTTGGACCTTTAGACTTGGTCTAGACGAATGGATCTTGAAAACTGATCCCAAACTCATTACGTCTATGAATGTCAAATGGTTTCTAAATAAATCCAGAACCTTACAAAAGTATTTTAGGAGTTTAAAACATGTCTTAAATATTCAATAAACATATCAACATAATTTTTAACAAATATAATAGTAAAAAAGCAAATATAAGATAACAACAATTCCAGTGTGTCTATTAATAGGGAGTGACAACTACAATACAATTAATAGAATGAAGTCTCCTTAAAACCATATTCCACCAACCAAAAAACAAAAGGAAGTTCCATGATAGTTTATAAAAACCATACAACTAATCTTAGTCAACTAAGATTTTTTAGGGCATTTATGCGTATGCTCATTATCCATACTCAAAACTATAAGTAGGGGAGTAACGATGAGTTTTGCAAAAACTTAGGAGGAAAATTTAACTTTAACAATTTGAATTGACACTTAACTCTATAATGCAAAAGAATAAAAGAAACTCAAATCTAAATCTTGAGCTCACAATTGTTTCATTTGGTTAGCATCTATCCCGATTATGACAATTTCATTAATATTTTCATTGCTAAAACAATTCAGTTGACATTGTTTTCCACTATAATAATTTTAATGGTTTTAATCCAAATCATCCATGGGGAAAAGGAGATGGCTAGCATAAATTACATCGAACTTGTCAACTCCGTCCATCCCTAATCTGGAAAGATCATAAAGGTTCTAGGTAATTGACTGCTTCAACGGGTGCTATTTAGTAACAGTGTTTCCTTTTTGCCCCCAGGCTTTGTTCGGCTATCCATTGTAGTAACTTTGTTATCGCTTTGTTGATTTGATCTATGTTTTTCTTTACTAACCTTACTCATTTGGACTTTGCATTTATAGAGGAAGCGACTGATATACTACTTAAGATGAAAGGTAAGTTAACGAAGAGGGAGGCAGCCTGACGATGCGAGGTGAGAAAAGCAAGTCAGGGAGCATGTTATCTAGCAGGTTCAAGACCTTCCTCCGGTATGTTCTTCTTCTCGGCCACGCAAGCCTAGCCTCATAAAGAGTGCCCTTCCCATGGAGTATGTTTCCCCTCCGCATAACATGGTTATCGCATTGGAATCATAGGTTAAAAGCCAACTATTAAAGCAAATGAAGACTTTGATGCACCTAGAGCGGATCGAAGGGGCATCTTCTCAGCCCACTAAGGTTCTTACCCAAGGGGAAGTGAGCAACAGCCCCTTGGGCCTTTTCCCGTGAAGAAGAGGAGGCCTCCTTGATAAATCCCCACCCCTCCTGGTTCTGCTAATCATCGCTCCTTCGAGGGCCAGATATCCTTCGTTTTGACTGACTATGAAGGGATAGTAGCACTACTCCAGGAGCTTACCCAAAGATTGAAGATTACCCCAACTCCGGGCTCGAAACAGATTTCCAGCACTCTAGAAGCTGCCCATGTCTACTTCATGGAGGTATGGATCTTTAGTAGTCGCAACTTGTTCTTCCCCTTGTGTTTCATCATAACCTTTTCATTTCTCAACTTTAGGTTGTGATTCGTGCTTGCTTTGCCCCTTATTCGATTCCCTCTGAGCATACAGTAGAGGCCGAGATTAACTCTCTCAGGGAGCCAACAAGTTGTGACAAGGACATAAAATCCCTCAAGGAAAGGATTAGGGCTGAAGAGCACATGAACCAAGTGATGGAGCACAAGTTGAAGGAGCTAGGGTGTAAGTTTAAGGTTGACAATACTTTCATGGAGAGGCAAGCATATCAAGCTCAGCTTCATGATGCATCCCCTATAAGAAGGGACACGAGGCCTTAGAGATATGATGACTAGGGTCATAAAAGAGCATGATGGGGGTAACGAGATCTTCATGCCTGATTGGGAGATTCTCTGAAGTGGACCAACATGATCAAGATCAAAGACACCAATGCTCATGCCTAGAGGAAGGAGAAGGCTCGCTTAGAGATCACCCGCTCTTAGTCAAGTGCAGCATCCATTGCCCATCCATTCCTTCCCGACTGAACCTTGAAGGATGCATGTGAGCTATCTATGCTGTCAAGGAGGCTATAGAGGATGCTAATGATGCTGATGCATAGGCCTAACTGCCCCCTTCTATATGTTGCCATTCTCCAGCTATTAGACTTTGCTTCTGGGAACAATTGGTTTTTTCCCTAGGCATTTGAGCTGGGGCTATATAAATGTCTTTAATTCCGTACTTTATTTGGTCAAACTTCTATAGTGCACAATGATACTTTACCTTGTTTGTGTGGATGACATCTTTTATGTTTAGATGCTTATTTTGTAATATGTCTTTACATTCCTTGCTATTACTATGCATTGATGTCATGCATCAACATATTTGCGATTTTATCAATTAAAAGCTACCCAGCCTCCAAGGGGCTAAAGAGGCTTTTCCCCTATCCTCATGGAGGGAGTGCTATTAGCTAAGCGTAACTTAGCCATACACTCAACCCTTAGCCCTTAGGAGCTATAGGTGTAGCGGGGAAAGGTATGTATGAGGAGTTCGTACAACAGCCGAATTAATTGATCCTTGCACTAGCATGTCGTTTAACCAAACTATCATGCTTGGCCAGCTAGCTCGTGGAGGGCTTTATTGAGTTTACGACACTTAGAGGTTGTGCGCCTGAAATTGTCATGGTATTCACAAGACTTGTTCTTTTTTTTGAACTTTGTTGGAGTCATGATGGGCAGTGGTCACCTCAACATAGGGTTGCCCTTGATCTCCATGAGAATGTTCCTAGAAATGGTATACAAGCGCCTAACTTTTTCCTCACCATTCCAACGACATTTATCTGACTGTGAACCCTTGTCCTCCCCTCATCTTTTTTGAGTGCCTTGTCGGACAAAGTCATCCTTAATGTATACTCTATAGCTTGTATGAAATCTTAAGCCCTTATTACAGCCTCTGCTAATGTCGCTACTTTTAGTAAGGAACAATTTGAAACTTTTAGGGAGCAATATATTAAGGAAAGTCGTGTAACCCACCCCATCCGGTAAGTCTGCGATTAGGCAGCTTCACGGTTGAACCGCATCACATACTCTTTAAAGTCTTCTCCTTTAGCTCAGCCAATTGAAGGAAGGAGGAAATGCTCATCTTGCGAAGACCATTAAACCACTTCTACGCGATCCCTTTCAAACTGGTAGGGAAGGAATGATATCAAGTTACGTTATCAACATCCTACATATATATCTGTGCCATATAGACTTCCAGATGATCATCAGGAATGATAGTCCCCTCAAAAGGGGTGACAGTTGGCATATTGACTTTCTTAGGGCACGGCGTGATTTACTAAAGGGCATTGAGAAGGAAAGCAAAAACCCTTTCTTCGAGGATCTCTGGATCCATAGCACGGGAGTCTTGGGATGGCCATTTTCAACCAATAAAGGTGAATCACAATGCTTGGATTATACCATTACTTCTGTTCCCCTCTCAGCCCTAGGTACTCAACTAAGGAACACAATACAGGGTACTCGGGTTCCTATCTAGGGCCTTCCACTGGACTTGGCTGGTGGAGGAGCTCTCTCTCCTGGGCTTCCCAACTCCAAGTAATGTGGGCGAGAGGGCTCCTCCTGCTCGTTATACTATCCGGCACCTCTATTCTTGGATACATATGGAGTTGTGACAGGCTGAGAGAGAGTGATGTTGTTGTGGGCTTTCAGAAGAGCCTGGTTAGCCTCGATGATCTTCCTAGCATCCCTGCCTTGAAAGGTGCTTGCCTCCTTCTGGAGGCATTAGCTCTGGTGGAGCTGGTAAAGAGGAGTATATCCAGCCATTGGCCTGTACTCGAACCCTCAAATGGGCTCAACCTCATGCTTGATAGCCTTTATCTTCTCGCACACTCCTTAGATCGTGGCTTTCTACACTTGCTTGAGTGCATCCCTAACTATTTTGGGTGATGAATTGTTGAGTGGAAGGGCAATCTACCGAGTTCTCTCTAGAGCTGTGACATGGGGGAGTCATCGTGCCCCCTTGGTATATCCTTAATTGATCCACGTCTACCCTTCTCTCCTGCTTTGATGCTTCGAATCATGTGCTAATCATTGTTTGATGCCTCCCCACAGATGGCCCAATTAATTTTGGACGAAACTAGAAGGAGTGTGAGTGAAGTCTGGACTGCTGCTAGGTTGATGTGTTACTTGGCTAGGCAAGATGATGTGTCAACTCCTTGATGACATGTGCAAAGGTTGACCCATAGTGTTGTTTGTAAGGAAGGCCGCTCCGATACTCACGTCAGTGCTAAGGTGAGGAAAAGTAATAGGAAGAGAGAAAAAAAAAGTAGAGAGAAAGAAAGAGCTTATTGGATTTGAATAATGTGAAAAAAGTATGACTAATGATGAACAGTGAAAAAGCTCCACAAAAGGGTCAGTCTTAAGGTATTTACAACATTTGCGTGAGCACTCAAGGGCCAAATGGTGATTTCTCAATCTGGGAATGAAATTACTGTTGTAGCCCTCCAGGATTCTTCTTTCTCCCTAGTGGTCAACCTTGACCTTATGTTCATATGGTCTACACCACATGTAGCCTTCCAATTCGAACGGGTGCTAAATTTCCCAATCGTTCTACAAACACATACACACACACACACACACACACACACACACATTTACATATACAAATACACACACACACACACACACACACACGACACACACACTCTCACACTCACTCATTTAAACGAACACATAGACACACACAAGAGATATAAAATATATACATATATATATATATATATATATATATATATATATATATATATATATATATATATATATATATATGTATATATATATA
>JAKOGI010005022.1:7500-10000 GCA_029747015.1 Carnegiea gigantea | reverse complement strand
GCGGGACAAAGCTTGTAAATCCTCTAAAAATCGTGGGGAAGGGGTGGACAAAATTTGGGGAAAAACGCACGACAAAAATACGGGGATTTTTTCTCGGGACGGCTTTCGGGCGTTCGCGGGACTGCGGCCAGCGTTCAGGGCCCTGCGGCCAGCGTCCAGGGGCTGCGCCCAGCGTCCAGGACAAGCGGCCAGCGTTCACAGGCTGCGGCCAGCGTTCAGGACAAGCGGCCAGCGTTCAGAGGCTGCGGCCAGCGTTCAGGACAAGCGGCCAGCGTTCACAGCCTGCGGCCAGCGTTCACAGGCTGCGGCCAGCGTTCAGGACAAGCGGCCAGCGTTCACAGGGCTCCGGCCAGCGTTCACGAGCCTGCGGCCAGCGTTCAGCGATGCTGCTGCCAAGAGCCGTTCATAGCCCTACGCTGCCATCGTCCTAGGGACAAGCGGCCAGCGTTCACAGGGCTGCGGCCAGCGTTCACAGCCTGCGGCCAGCGTCCAGGACAAGCGGCCAGCGTTCACAGGGCTGCGGCCAGCGTTCACAGCCTGCGGCCAGCGTTCCCAGCCTGAGGCCAGCGTCCAGGACAAGCGGCCAGCGTTCACAGGCTGCGGCCAGCGTCCAGGACAAGCGGCCAGCGTTCACAGGGCTGCGGCCAGCGTTCACCCCGTCAAGCACCCCCCGGCAGCCCCCATGGCACCCAGCGACAGCATGCCCGGCACCCGCGACGCTGCCCGGCAGTCATGCATGATGCTGCCGTGGTCGTCCGGCAGCGTGCGTGGACGCTCTCGGGGCTGCCCCGGGGCCGACCCTCGGGACCCGGGGCTGCCCCGGGGCCCCCGGGGCCGGTCCTCGGGACCCGTGGGGCATGCCTCGGCCATGCACCTGGCCGTTGTGGGGGGCCTTCCTCGGACTCAGGGCATGCCTTGGGCATGCACCGGGGCCGTTTCGGGGCGATGTGGCGGGACGCGGGGCCATGCACCGGGGCCGTTCTGAGGGCGTTCCCCGGGACTTCGGGGCCATGCTGGCCGCGCCCCGGGGCCGTTCCGGGGCGACGTGCGGGACTCGGGGGCCAATGCTTGGTCATGCACCGGGGCGTTCCTCCTGCGGGGCACGCCCCGGGCGAGGTGCGGGACTCGGTTGGCATGCCTGGACCGATGCACCGGGGCCGTTTCCGGGGGGCTTCCTCGGGACCCGGGGGCACGCTTGGGCATGGACCGGGGCCGATCCTCGGGACGCGGGGGCACGCCTTGGCATGGCACCGGGGCCGTTTGGGGCGTTCCGTCGGGACCCGGGGGGCACGGCCCGGGGCGATGTGCGGGACTCGGGGCATGCCTTGGCCTTGCCACGGGGCGATGGGCGGGACATCGGGGGACATGCCTGATGCACGGGGGCATCCCCCGGGGCCGATGTGCGGGACGCGGGGGCAGGCCTCGGCCGTGCACGGGGCCGCTCCCCGGGACTCGGGGGCATGCCTTGGCATCGACGTTCGGGACTTGGGGCACCAATATGTGGGCACGCGGCACGCCACGGGGCCTAGCTCTCGACCCTTCCTTCGCCCAGTCCGCCCAAGGTCCGCTCAAGTCCGTCAAGTCCGCCCCCGCGCCCTGCGTCCCTGTGCCCTGCGCCCTTCAAAGATTATAAGGCGCGCGGGGGGGTCAGGGGCCCGGGGGCGGGGTGTCACTCACCATCGTTCATCCTGCTCGGGTCGCGGACGGGGCGGGGCACTAGCTCAATCACCTTCCCCCTAAAGAGCACAACTAGCTTTCGTGGCCGTGCCCGGAGTGGACATCAACCGTGCCGATTTTTCATACTCCGCCCGGGCCATCCCCCTAGAGAGCTTCAGGATGTTTGGTGGCCGTGCCCGGAGTGGACATCAACCGTGCCTATTTTTCATACTCCGCCCGGACCATCCCCCTAGAGAGCTTCAGGAGGTTTGGTGCCGTGCCGAGTGGACATCAACCGTGCCGATTTTTTCATACTCAGCTGGGACAGGTCACGGCCTGCGCCAGCGTTCACAGGCCCAGCGGCCACGTTCACAGGACAGCGGCCAGCTTAACAGGCTGCGGCCAGCGTTCAGGACAAGCGGCCAGCGTTCATCAGGCAGCGTTCAGGCCAGCGGCCAGCGTTCACAGCCTGCGCCAGCGTTCAGGACAAGCTGCCAGCGTTCCACATCTGGCGGGCCAGCTTTCAAGCTGCGCCAGCGTTCCACTAGGCTGGCGGCCAGGCGTTCACGAGGCTGCGGCCAGCGTTCAGGACTAGCGGCCCAGCGTTCACCAGCGCCGCCGTTCAGAAGGCTGCGTTCACAGCCTGACACACGGCCAGCGTTCAGGACAAGCGGCCAGGCGTTTCAGGACCTGCGGCCAGCGTTCACGCGCCAGCGTTCACAGCCTGCGGCCTACGTTCACATCAGCGGCCAGCGTTCACGACAGCGGCCAGCGTTCAGGACAAGCGGCCAGTTCAGGCTTCAGTTCCTGACAGGCTGCGTCCAGCGTTCAACAGCGCGTTCAG
>JAKOGI010005022.1:0-2500 GCA_029747015.1 Carnegiea gigantea | reverse complement strand
GAGGGGGCGGCAAATGGGGTGATGGGTTGTCAGGGTGCTCTGGAGTGGAGGGCTGTCAGGCTGCTTTCAAGTGGGTGTGAACACGGGGTTTTCGGGCGGATCTCGAAGGAAATCGGGTTGGATTTTGAGGAGGAATGGTCACCCCCTCGGCACGACCACCGGCAAAATCCCGACGCAAAGGGCATTCCCCGCCCCGCGCAGGCCTCATGTCGCGCCCTCGGAAGTGCTCCTCGGGAAGGCCCTCCCACTCCGTTCGTGTACTTCGGCCTCACGGGCGCGAGGGGCTTACAAGCTCAAGCGTCTAGGCCCTCACTCACCGATCATCGGCTTCCACTACCGGCGCGATCAACCCCGCCGTCGTCACACGGATCGGCTCCTCGAGACAAGCCTTCGACCCCGTTCGTGTACTTCGGCCTCACGGGCGCGAGGGGCTTACAAGCTCCAGCGTCTAGGCCCTCACTCACCGATCGTCGGCTTCCACTACCGGGGCTTCCGGCCCATCCCGCATCGCCTCACCTGTCACCTCGCTTGCGACAGTCAGCCCGCACGTGGAAGGCAACACGCCTCCGCGTAAATCCCACAGCCAGCGCGTCCGCCTCGGGATGAGGGGAGGGTTGTCAGGGTGCTTTCAAGTGGAGTGGGGCGAGAGGGGGAAGTAAGCTGGGGGGGACAAGGGGTTTTCGGGAGGGGAAGGAAGGTGGTGTGAACAAGGGGTTTTCGGGGGGATCTCGAAGGAAATCGGGTTGGATTTTGTGGAGGGGAGGTGACCCCCCACCCCGCGGCACAACGGCATTCCCACCGGCATAATCCCGATGCAAAGGGCACTCCCCGCCCCGCGCAGGCCTCATGTCGCGCCTAGGAAGTGCTCCTCGGGAAGGGCCTCCCACTCCGTTCGTGTACTTCGGCCTCACGGGCGCGAGGGGCTTACAAGCTCAAGCGTCTAGGCCCTCACTCACCGATCGTCGGCTTCCACCACCGGAGCGATCAACCCCTCCGTCGTCGCACGGATCGGCTCCTCAAGACAAGCCTTCCACCCCGTTCGTGGCAGTGCCTCACGGGCGCGAGGGGCTTACAAGCTCAAGCGTCTAGGCCCTCACTCACCGTTCACAGGCTTCTCACAACCGGGGCGTCCAGCCCATCCCGCGTCGCCTCTCCTGTCACCGCGCTTGCGACGGTCAGCCCGCACGTGGAAGGCAACACGCCTCCGCGCAAATCCCACAGCCAGTGCGTCCGCCGTCCGCCCCGGGACGGGGGGAGTTGGGTCGTCAAGCAACAGAAAGGCAATGTCAAGGAGCAAGGGGCCATGGCAAGAAACAAGGGACGAGGGGCGCAACGGCATCCCCACCGGCAAATCCCGATGCGAAGGGCACTCCCCGCCCCGCGCAGGCCTCAGGTCGCGCCCTTGGAAGTGCTCCTCGGGAAGGGCCTCCCACTCCGTTCGTGTACTCCGGCCTCACGGGCGCGAGGGGCTTACAAGCTCAAGCGTCTAGGCCCTCACTCACCGATCGTCGGCTTCAACCACCGGAGCGATCAACCCCGCCGTCGTCGCACGGATCGGCTCAAGACAAGCCTTCCACCCCGTTCGTGGCATTGCCTCACGGGCGCGAGGGGCTTACAAGCTCAAGCGTCTAGGCCCTCACTCACCGATCACAGGCTTTTCACAACCGGGGCGTCCAGCCCATCCCGCGTCGCCTCTCCTGTCACCGCGCTTGCGACGGTCAGCCCGCACGTGGAAGGCAACACGCCCCCGCTTAAATCCCACAAGCCAGTGCGTCCGCCGTCCGCCGCCAGGACGGGGCAGGTCGAGCAACAGAAATGATGTCAGGGAGCAAGGGGGCCGGGTCAAGAAAGAAGGGACGGTGGGCCGCGGGAATTCACCGACAATCCCCCCTGCCCACGTGGGGGTGATCACCGTTCTCGGGTGAGGGGGGGCAAGGCCCCCACCCGTGATGGCATCCTATAAGCCTAGGGAATGCCACCGAAGACGGGCGTCAGGAGCACCACCGGTGCCTCGGAAGGTAGGAACTAGCATAGCAACGATTCCCGCACTCCATCGATCGATATCCAACAAATTTCATGCTAGTCACGCTTCCCGAGGCAAAACCCGACCCCCGGGGTGGTCCCTCACCCGCCCGCCAAGGTTCGGTGCAAGGAAGCCATGGCAACAAGGCCTTTGACATCATGCCATGCCATGCCATGCATGGGCGCTGGCTGCCGCTGACCCTGCTGCTGCCCCAGCTGCTTGCCAAGCACCTCCCCTATTAAGAGCTCTTATAACTCTACTGGCTCTGCCCCCAGTAGACATCAACTGTGACGAAAAATCATACTGGGGTTTTTTGAAGATTTAGAATGTTTCAGCAGCAACTAATGGTACCATTGGAAAGATCATGATGTGAAATTACTAAAAAATATTTTTTCGGAATTTTTCGGACACCCGAGCTATTTTTTATGATTTTTTTAAAGTCGAAAACGAAAAAAAATCCTAAAAATCGGAGAAAAA
>JAKOGI010005021.1:0-17663 GCA_029747015.1 Carnegiea gigantea | reverse complement strand
CATTTGGGAGGCATTATAACCCCTAATGAGGTAGATTAAGCTAGGTCGTGAGGTATTTAGCTAGCATTGGTTGATTAGATGTGTAACTCTTCCCCAAATGTACCTAGCTATTGATTTTTGCTGCTTGGAAGGGGAGGGGGTTCGGCCATCAAGCTTAAAAACCAGCTTGAGCCTCACTTTGCAAACAACTTTGAATGAATGAATTTGTGAGTTCCCAAAATCTCTCTACAAAAACTCCTAGTGTTATATCTTGAGCTTGGCAACTCAAGTGGGTCTCTAGGTCTCTTTCTCTCAACTAGAAGGTGATTAAATTCTGTAACTAGTTGATACAAAGAGATTGCCCAAGTGTTCTCCAAGGGTGGCTCCTCGGATTATCCCTTGCAAGGTCACTTAACTATCCAAACTCTTGATTTCTCCTCTCCCTTGCTGTTTTTTCCTTCTTCTTGTTTTAGATTCCACTTTGAGGCAAGTTGTGAGTTGGTTTCTTCTTCTTACAACCCTCCATCAAATTGGTATCAGAGCTTAGGCTACCTTTCTTGGCTAAGCACCCTTTGCCCAAACACGTCCAAACACCAGACTCACAAAAACAGCCCAAACACATTCTCCACAAAATCTCAGCCGTGCCCACCCAGAGAGTTGGCACGGGCACCCCGTGCCTCCTGCGCACGACCGTGCCATCACTCAGCAGCAGCCAACCCATTCCCGCAGCTCAGCACGGTCACACCGTGCCTTAAAGCACAACCGTGCTCCTTGCTTCCACCCCGAAACACCACCTGGCCTACTCCTAACTACATCCTGCTTCTTCCCTTAACCTAAACGAAACCCCTTAAGCATTCTCCATCATGAGCTCGGTTTGAAAACTTGAGGAAAAAGGACTAGCCTGGATTGGCAAAGAGTTGGCCAGCCTGAAACTCCAAAGTTCCATGTCCAAAAAGTAAGAATTCCCCTGTCGCTGGATTTTCCAGGTGGAGTCCAGTCGTCACTCGCTCACAACCTTGAAGAGCACGAGAAGTTTGAGGTGGTTAGTAAGAAGCTCCGAGGCTAGGCACTTGAATGGTGGGAAAAGTACAAGTATAAGAGGAAGAAGAGAGGGAGGAGTAAGATCAAAACTTGGGATAAGTTGAGGGGTAAACTAGAGTGTGGTTTTGCTCCAACCTCTTACTTGCACACGCATCTTTTTCCTCCCTTTGCGGGAAATGGCCTTAATTTCTTTTCTAAGGACATTCCTCTCAAGAAGGGACATCCCATGAGTGCTTGTATCCATAATTCTACTCCCTTCCTTTGTTTGGAGACTCCTAACACCAATAAGGATGAAAAGATCCTTGGGGAGGAAGTTAAAAGCCTAGTTAACTCGCCTCCAAAGTTTGATAAGCTTGAAGTTGAAGAACCCCAAGTGTCCGATTTGGAGCCATGTGAGGTTGTGGATGAAATTGAGGAACTCTTGAGTCAAGAAGAATGCCCTCATTCACAACAAGAATTGAGGACAATTCTTTTCGAAGAGAGAGGGTTTGATGTATATTTTCAAGGGCCTCATTTCCATTCTTTCAACTCAACTTCATGGGAGGTAAGCTCCATACAAATTCAAGCATGGCAAGGCTTTTCTTTGGTCCCCCAATTTGAGTTTCATGACAAAAGACACTTTATGGAGTTTTATTTGAACTTCAAAGTGCCTTATCCGAAGGGGTTTTCCAAATGGGGATCACAAGTACCATCCATTTCAAAGGATGAGGGGGACCAGCGTGCCCAAGCTTCATCCACACATTCAGCAAACCCTCACACCCATTCAACCCCCAAGGAGGCCAAAGAAGTTCATGCCTTGGTCAGAAAACTCATAAACACAGCAGAAGATGCACTGCCCAGTTCGTCCAGTTTCTGGCCCGATTTTGTGTCGCTGTTGGAGCAAAATATAGAGGGGGAAATTTCCTGCACGCACCACCCCCTTAAAGCTTAAGATCTTAGCTTTCCAAAAAGACCTTTTGCAAGGCATTTGGAGTCCATTTGGTCAGTCAACCAAGCCAAAACCTGAGACCGCGCACTGCAGGGCGCAATCCAGCACAGTCCGAAATAAGGCCCTAGTTGGCTGACTTCCTCAACTCCAACTTTTGTCAAATTTTGCAGTATGAAAGGGGACATAAATAATTATCAGGTCATGGGTTCAAATCCCATCCAAAGCACCCCCTTGTGTTGGTATTAACCAGCCAAAAGGACACAAAAATCATCCTTTTACCCGGTTCTTCCCAAACCGGTACAAGTACAAGGTCTGATTTTCTTGGGTTGTGCTTGTCCCCTTGCCTCCCCACTTGCTGAATGAGTCATTTTTCTGCATTCAAGGATCCATGTAAGCTTGACACCTCATTTGGGAGGCATTATAACCCCTAATGAGGTAGATTAAGCTAGGTAGTGAGGTGTTTAGCTAGCATTTGTTGATTGGATGTGTAACTCTTCCCCAAATGTACCTAGCTATTGATTTTGCTGCTTGGAAGGGGAGGGTGTTCGGCCATCAAGCTTAAAAACCAGCTTGAGTCTCACTTTGCAAACAACTTTGAATGAATGAATTTGTGAGTTCTCAAACTCTCTCTACAAAAACTCCTAGTGTTATATCTTGAGCTTGGCAACTCAAGTGGGTCTCTAGTTCTCTTTCTCTCAACTAGAAGGTGATTAAATTCTGTAACTAGTTGATACAAAGAGATTGCCCAAGTGTTCTGCAAGGGTGGCTCCTCGGATTATCCCTTGCAAGGTCACTTGACTATCCAAACTCTTGATTTCTCCTCTCCCTTGCTGTTTTTCCTTCTTCTTGTTTTAGATTCCACTTTGAGGCAAGTGGTGAGTTGTTTCTTCTTCTTACAACCCTCCATCAAATTGGTATCAGAGCTTAGGCTACCTTTCTTGGCTAAGCACCATTTGCCCAAACACGTCCAAACACCAGACTCACAAAAACAGCCCAAACACATTCTCCACAAAATCTCAGCCGTGCCCAACCAGAGAGTTGGCACGGGCACCCCGTGCCTCCTGCGCACGACCGTGCCTTCACTCAGCAGCAGCCAACCCATTCCCGCAGCTCAGCACGGTCACACTGTGCCTTAAAGCACGACCGTGCTCCTTGCTTCCAACCCCGAAACACCACACTGCCTACTCTACTACAATCATGCTTCTTCCCTTAACCTAAACAACCCCTTAAGCATTCATCCATCATGAGCTCGTTTGAAAAGTTGAGGAAAAGGACATGCCTTGATTGGCAAAAGATTGGCCATCCTTACACTCCAAAGTTCCCATGGCCAAAAGGAAGAATTCCCTCACTACTGGATTTTCCAAGGTGGAGCATCTTCACTTCGCCACAACCTTGAAGAGGCACGAGAAGTGTTTTATTTTTTTTTTTTTTATTTTTTTTTTTTTTGTTTTTGTTTTTTAGGTGGTTAGTAGAAGCCCGAGGCTATGCACTTGAATGGTGGGAAAGTTACAGTATAGGAGGAAGAAAAGAGGGAAGAGTAAATCAAACTTGGGATAAGTTGAGGGTAAACTAGAGTGTGCTTTGCTCCAACCTCTTACTTGCACCGCATCTTTTTCCTCCTTTGCGGAAATGGCCTTAATATTTCTTTTCTAAAGACATTCCTCTCAACAAGGGGCGTCCCATGAGTGTTTGCATCCATAATTCTACTCCCTTCCTTTGTTTGGAGACCCCTAACACCAACAAGGATGAAAAGATCCTTGGGGAGGAAGTTACAAGCCTAGTTAACTCACCTCCAAAATTTGATAAGCTTGAAGTTGAAGAACCCCAAGTGTCCGATTTGGAGCCATGTGAGGTTGTGGATGAAATTGGGGAACTCTTGAGTCAAGAAGAATGCCCTCATTCACAACAAGAATTGAGGACAATTCTTTTCGAAGAGAGAGGGCTTGATGTATATTTTCAAGAGCCTCATTTTCATTCTTTCAACTCAACTTCATGGGAGGTAAGCTCCATACAAATTCAAGCATGGCAAGGCTTTTCTTTGGTCCCACAATTTGAGTTTCATGACAAAAGACACTTTATGGAGTTTTATTTGAACTTCAAAGTGCCTTATCCGAAGGGGTTTCCAAATGGGGATCACAAGTACCATCCATTTCAAAGGATGATGGGGACCATCGTGCCCAAGCTTCATCCAAACATTCAGCAAACCCTCACACCCATTCAACCCCCAAGGAGGCCAAAGAAGTTCATGCCTTGGTCAGAAAACTCATGTACGCAGCAGAAGATGCACTGTCCAGTTCGTCCAGTTTCTGGCCCGGCTTTGTGTCACTGTTGGAGCAAAATATAGAGGGGGAAATTTCCTGCACGCACCACCCTCTTAAAGCTTAAGATCTTAGCTTTCCAACAAGACCTTTTGCAAGGCATTTGGAGCCCATTTGGTCAGTCAACCAAGCCAAAACCTGAGACCGCGCACTGCAGGGCGCAATCCAGCACAGTCCGAAATAAGGCCCTAGTTGGTTGACTTCCTCAACTCCAACTTTTGTCAAATTTCGCAGTATGCAAGGGGACATAAATAATTATCAGGTCATGGGTTCAAATCCCATCCAAAGCACCCCCTTGTGTTGGTATTAACCAGCCAAAAGGACACAAAAATCATCCTTTTACCCGGTTCTTTCCAAACCGGTACAAGGTCTGATTTTCTTGGGTTGTGCTTGTCCCCTTGCCTCCCCACTTGCTGAATGAGTCATTTTGCTGCATTCAAGGATCCATGTAAGCTTGACACCTCATTTGGGAGGCATTATAACCCCTAATGAGGTAGATTAAGCTAGGTAGTGAGGTGTTTAGCTAGCATTGGTTGATTAGATGTGTAACTCTTCCCCAAATGTACCTAGCTATTGATTTTGCTGCTTGGAAGGGGAGGGGGTTCGGCCATCAAGCTTAAAAACCAGCTTGAACCTCACTTTGCAAACAACTTTGAATGAATGAATTTGTGAGTTCTCAAACTCTCTCTACAAAAACTCCTAGTGTTATATCTTGAGCTTGGCAACTCAAGTGGGTCTCTAGGTCTCTTTCTCTCAACTAGAAGGTGATTAAATTCTGTAACTAGTTGATACAAAGAGATTGCCCAAGTGTTCTCCAAGGGTGGCTCCTCGGATTATCCCTTGCAAGGTCACTTGACTATCCAAACTCTTGATTTCTCCTCTCCCTTGCTGTTTTTCCTTCTTCTTGTTTTAGATTCCACTTTGAGGCAAGTTGTGAGTTGTTTCTTCTTCTTACAACCCTCCATCAAATTGGTATTAGAGCTTAGGCTACCTTTCTTGGCTAAGCACCCTTTGCCCAAACACGTCCAAACACCAGACTCACAAAAACAGCCCAAACACATTCTCCACAAAATCTCAGCCGTGCCCAACCAGAGAGTTGGCACGGGCACCCGTGCCTCCTGCGCACGACCGTGCCTTCACTCAGCAGCAGCCAACCCATTCCCGCAGCTCAGCACGGTCACACCGTGCCTTAAAGCACGACCGTGCTCCTTGCTTCCAACCCCGAAACACCACACTGCCTACTCTACTACAATCCTGCTTCTTCCCTTAACCTAAACAAACCCTTAAGCATTCATCCATCATGAGCTCGTTTGAAAACATGAGGAAAAGGACTGCCTTGATTGCAAAAGAGTTGGCCAGCCTTGAAACTCCAAAGTTCCATGGCCAAAAGGAAGAATTCCCTCGCTGGATTTCCAAGGTGGAGCAAGTCTTCACTCGCCACAACCTTGAAGAGCACGAGAAGTTTGAGGTGGTTAGTAAGAAGCTCCGAGGCTATGCACTTGAATGGTGGGAAAAGTACAAGTATAAGAGGAAGAAGAGAGGGAAGAGTAAGATCAAAACTTGGGATAAGTTGAGGGGTAAACTAGAGTGTGCTTTTGCTCCAATCTCTTACCTGCACACGCATCTTTTTCCTCCCTTTGCGGGAAATGGCCTTAATTTCTTTTCTAAAGACATTCCTCTCAACAAGGGGCGTCCCATGAGTGCTTGCATCCATAATTCTACTCCCTTCCTTTGTTTGGAGACCCCTAACACCAACAAGGATGAAAAGATCCTTGGGGAGGAAGTTACAAGCCTAGTTAACTCACCTCCAAAGTTTGATAAGCTTGAAGTTGAAGAACCCCAAGTGTCCGATTTGGAGCCATGTGAGGTTGTGGATGAAATTGAGGAACTCTTGAGTCAAGAAGAATGCCCTCATTCACAACAAGAATTGAGGACAATTCTTTTCGAAGAGAGAGGGTTTGATGTATATTTTCAAGGGCCTCATTTTCATTCTTTCAACTCAACTTCATGGGAGGTAAGCTCCATACAAATTCAAGCATGGCAAGGCTTTTCTTTGGTCCCACAATTTGAGTTTCATGACAAAAGACACTTTATGGAGTTTTATTTGAACTTCAAAGTGCCTTATCCGAAGGGGTTTTCCAAATGGGGATCACAAGTACCATCCATTTCAAAGGATGATGGGGACCATCGTGCCCAAGCTTCATCCACACATTCAGCAAACCCTCACACCCATTCAACCCCCAAGGAGGCCAAAGAAGTTCATGCCTTGGTCAGAAAACTCATGTACACAGCAGAAGATGCACTGTCCAGTTCGTCCAGTTTCTGGCCCGGTTTTGTGTCGCTGTTGGAGCAAAATATAGAGGGGGAAATTTCCTGCACGCACCACCCCCTTAAAGCTGAAGATCTTAGCTTTCCAACAAGACCTTTTGCAAGGCATTTGGAGTCCATTTGGTCAGTCAACCAAGCCAAAACCTGAGACCGCGCACTGCAGGGCGCAATCCAGCACAGTCCGAAATAAGGCCCTAGTTGGTTGACTTCCTCAACTCCAACTTTTGTCAAATTTTGCAGTATGAAAGGGGACATAAATAATTATCAGGTCATGGGTTCAAATCCCATCCAAAGCACCCCCTTGTGTTGGTATTAACCAGCCAAAAGGACACAAAAATCATCCTTTTACCCGGTTCTTCCCAAACCGGTACAAGGTCTGATTTTCTTGGGTTGTGCTTGTCCCCTTGCCTCCCCACTTGCTGAATGAGTCATTTTGCTGCATTCAAGGATCCATGTAAGCTTGACACCTCATTTGGGAGGCATTATAACCCCTAATGAGGTAGATTAAGCTAGGTAGTGAGGTGTTTAGCTAGCATTGGTTGATTAGATGTGTAACTCTTCCCCAAATGTACCTAGCTATTGATTTTGCTGCTTGGAAGGGGAGGGGGTTCGGCCATCAAGCTTAAAAACCAGCTTGAGTCTCACTTTGCAAACAACTTTGAATGAATGAATTTGTGAGTTCTCAAACTCTCTCTACAAAAACTCCTAGTGTTATATCTTGAGCTTGGCAACTCAATTGGGTCTCTAGGTCTCTTTCTCTCAACTAGAAGGTGATTAAATTCTGTAACTAGTTGATACAAAGAGATTGCCCAAGTGTTCTCCAAGGGTGGCTCCTCGGATTATCCCTTGCAAGGTCACTTGGCTATCCAAACTCTTGATTTCTCCTCTCCCTTGCTGTTTTTCCTTCTTCTTGTTTTAGATTCCACTTTGAGGCAAGTTGTGAGTTGGTTTCTTCTTCTTACAACCTCCCATCAAATTGGTATCAGAGCTTAGGCTACCTTTCTTGGCCAAGCACCCTTTGCCCAAACACGTCCAAACACCAAACTCACAAAAACAGCCCAAACACATTCTCCACAAAATCTCAGCCGTGCCCAACCAGAGAGTTGGCACGGGCACCCCGTGCCTCATGCGCACGACCGTGCCATCACTCAGCAGCAGCCAACCCATTCCCGCAGCTCAGCACGGTCACACCGTGCCTTAAAGCACGACCGTGCTCCTTGCTTCCAACCCCGAAACACCACACTGCCTACTCTACTACAATCCTGCTTCTTCCCTTAACCGAAACAAACCCTTAAGCATTCATCCATCATGAGCTCGTTTGAAAACTTGAGGAAAAGGACTGCCTTGATTGCAAAAGAGTTGGCCAGCCTTGAAACTCCAAAGTTCCATGGCCAAAAGGAAGAATCTCCTCACTGGATTTCCAAGGTGGAGCAAGTCTTCACTCGCCACAACCTTGAAGAGCACGAGAAGTTTGAGCTGGTTAGTAAGAAGCTCCGAGGCTATGCACTTGAATGGTGGGAAAAGTACAAGTATAAGAGGAAGAAGAGAGGGAAGAGTAAGATCAAAACTTGGGATAAGTTGAGGGGTAAACTAGAGTGTGCTTTTGCTCCAACCTCTTACTTGCACTCGCATCTTTTTCCTCCCTTTGCGGGAAATGGCCTTAATTTCTTTTCTAAAGACATTCCTCTCAACAAGGGGCGTCCCATGAGTGCTTGCATCCATAATTCTACTCCCTTCCTTTGTTTGGAGACCCCTAACACCAACAAGGATGAAAAGATCCTTGGGGAGGAAGTTACAAGCCTATTTAACTCACCTCCAAAGTTTGATAAGCTTGAAGTTGAAGAACCCCAAGTGTCCGATTTGGAGCCATGTGAGGTTGTGGATGAAATTGAGGAACTCTTGAGTCAAGAAGAATGCCCTCATTCACAACAAGAATTGAGGACAATTGTTTTCGAAGAGAGAGGGTTTGATGTATATTTTCAAGGGCCTCATTTTCATTCTTTCAACTCAACTTTATGGGAGGTAAGCTCCATACAAATTCAAGCATGGCAAGGCTTTTCTTTGGTCCCACAATTTGAGTTTCATGAAAAAAGACACTTTATGGAGTTTTATTTGAACTTCAAAGTGCCTTATCCGAAGGGGTTTTCCAAATGGGGATCACAAGTACCATCCATTTCAAAGGATGATGGGGACCACCGTGCCCAAGCTTCATCCACACATTCAGCAAACCCTCACACCCATTCAATCCCCAAGGAGGCCAAAGAAGTTCATGCCTTGGTCAGAAAACTCATGTACACAGCAGAAGATGCACTGTCCAGTTCGTCCAGTTTCTGGCCCGGTTTTGTGTCGCTGTTGGAGCAAAATATAGAGGGGGAAATTTCCTGTACGCACCACCCCCTTAAAGCTTAAGATCTTAGCTTTCCAACAAGACCTTTTGCAAAGCATTTGGAGTCCATTTGGTTAGTCAACCAAGCCAAAACCTGAGACAGCGCACTGCAAGGCGCAATCCAGCACAGTCCGAAATAAGGCCCTAATTGGTGGACTTCCTCAACTCCAACTTTTGTCAAATTTTACAGCATGAAAGGGGACATAAATATTTATCAGATCATGGGTTCAAATCCCATCCAAAGCACCCCTTTGTGTTGGTATTAACCAGCCGAAAGGACAAGAGAAATACCCCTTTGCCCGGTTCTTCCCGAACAGGTACAAGGGTCTGATTTTCTTGGGTTTTGCTTGTCCCCTTGCCTCCCCACTTGCTGAATGAGTCATTTTGCTGCATTCAAGGATCCATGTAAGCTTGACACCTCATTTGGGAGGCATTATAACCCCTAATGAGGTAGATTAAGCTAGGTAGTGAGGTGTTTAGCTAGCATTGGTTGATTAGATGTGCAACTCTTCCCCAAATGTACCTAGCTATTGATTTTGCTGCTTGGAAGGGGAGGGTGTTCGGCCATCAAGCTTAAAAACCAGCTTGAGTCTCACTTTGCAAACAACTTTGAATGAATGAATTTGTGAGTTCTCAAACTCTCTCTACAAAAACTCCTAGTGTTATATCTTGAGCTTGGCAACTCAAGTGGGTCTCTAGGTCTCTTTCTCTCAACTACAAGGTGATTAAATTCTGTAACTAGTTGGTACAAAGAGATTGCCCAAGTGTTCTGCAAGGGTGGCTCCTCGGATTATCCCTTGCAAGGTCACTTGACTATCCAAACTCTTGATTTTTCCTCTCCCTTGCTGTTTTTCCTTCTTCTTGTTTTAGATTCCACTTTGAGGCAAGTTGTGAGTTGTTTCTTCTTCTTACAACCCTCCATCAAATTGGTATCAGAGCTTAGGCTAGCTTTCTTGGCTAAGCACCCTTTGCCCAAACACGTCCAAACACCAGACTCACAAAAACAGCCCAAACACATTCTCCACAAAATCTCAGCCGTGCCCAACCAGAGAGTTGGCACGGGCACCCCGTGCCTCCTGCGCACGACCGTGCCTTCACTCAGCAGTAGCCAACCCATTCCCGCAGCTCAGCACGGTCACGCCGTGCCTTAAAGCACAACCGTGCTCCTTGCTTCCAACCCCGAAACACCACACTGCCTACTCTACTACAATCCTGCTTCTTCCCTTAACCTAAACAAACCCTTAAGCATTCATCCATCATGAACTCGTTTGAAAACTTGAGGAAAAAGACTGCCTTGATTGCAAAAGAGTTGGCCAGCCTTGAAACTCCAAAGTTCCATGGCCAAAAGGAAGAACTCCCTCACTGGATTTCCAAGGTGGAGCAAGTCTTCACTCGCCGCAACCTTGAAGAGCACGAGAAGTTTGAGGTGATTAGTAAGAAGCTCCGAGGCTATGCACTTGAATGGTGGGAAAAGTACAAGTATAAGAGGAAGAAGAGAGGGAAGAGTAAGATCAAAACTTGGGATAAGTTGAGGGGTAAACTAGAGTGTGCTTTTGCTCCAACCTCTTACTTGCACACGCATCTTTTTCTCCCTTTGCGGGAAATGGCCTTAATTTCTTTTCTAAAGACATTCCTTTCAACAAGGGGCGTCCCATGAGTGCTTGTATCCATAATTCTACTCCCTTCCTTTGTTTGGAGACCCCTAACACCAACAAGGATGAAAAGATCCTTGGGGAGGAAGTTACAAGCCTAGTTAACTCACCTCCAAAGTTTGATAAGCTTGAAGTTGAAGAACCCCAAGTGTCCGATTTGGAGCCATGTGAGGTTGTGGATGAAATTGGGGAACTCTTGAGTCAAGAAGAATGCCCTCATTCACAACAAGAATTGAGGACAATTCTTTTCGAAGAGAGAGGGTTTGATGTATATTTTCAAGGAGGTCATTCCCATTCTTCAACTCGACTTCATGGGAGGAAACCTCCAAACAAATTTACACATGGCAAAGCCCTTCTTCAGGTCCACTTTTCGAATTTCATGACAAAAGACACTTTATGGAGTTTTATTTGAACTTCAAAGTGCCTTATCCGAAGGGGTTTTCGAAATGGGGATCACAAGTGCCATCCATTTCAAAGGATGATGGGGACCATCGTGCCCAAGCTTCATCCACACATTCAGAAAACCCTCACACCCATTCAACCCCCAAGGAGGCCAAAGAAGTTCATGCCTTGGTCAGAAAACTCATGTACACAGCAGAAGATGCACTGTCCATTTCGTCCAGTTTCTGGCCCGGTTTTGTGTCGCTGTTGGAGCAAAATATAGAGGGGGAAATTTCCTGCACGCACAACCCCTTTAAAGCTTAGGATCTTAGCTTTCCAACAAGACCTTTTGCAAGGCATTTGGAGTCCATTTGGTCGGCCAACCAAGCCCAAAACTGAAGACAGTGCACTGCAGGGCGCCAATCAGCACAGTCCGAATTAAGGGAATGTTTGGCCCACTAACTCAACTCCATTGTTTCTGAAATTTTGCAGCATGGAAGGGGACATAAGTATTTATCAAGTCAAGGGTTCAAATCCCATCCAAAGCACCCCCTTGTGGACGTTTTATCCAGCCAAAAGGACAAGCAAAACATCCCTTTACCCGGTTTGTTGCTAGCCGGTACAAGGGCTGTTTTCTTGGACTTTTTGCTTGTCAACTTGCATCCCCACTTGCTGAATGACTCATCTTGCTGCAACCTAGGACTTTTGTAAGCTTGACACCTCATTTGGGAGGCATTATAACCCCTAATGAGGTAGATTAAGCTAGGTAGTGAGGTGTTTAGCTAGCATTGGTTGATTAGATGTGCAACTCTTCCCCAAATGTACCTAGCTATTGATTTTGCTGCTTGGAAGGGGAGGGTGTTCGGCCATCAAGCTTAAAAACCAGCTTGAGTCTCACTTTGCAAACAACTTTGAATGAATGAATTTGTGAGTTCTCAAACTCTCTCTACAAAAACTCCTAGTGTTATATCTTGAGCTTGGCAACTCAAGTGGGTCTCTAGGTCTCTTTCTCTCAACTACAAGGTGATTAAATTCTGTAACTAGTTGGTACAAAGAGATTGCCCAAGTGTTCTGCAAGGGTGGCTCCTCGGATTATCCCTTGCAAGGTCACTTGACTATCCAAACTCTTGATTTTTCCTCTCCCTTGCTGTTTTTCCTTCTTCTTGTTTTAGATTCCACTTTGAGGCAAGTTGTGAGTTGTTTCTTCTTCTTACAACCCTCCATCAAATTGGTATTAGAGCTTAGGCTACCTTTCTTGGCTAAGCACCCTTTGCCCAAACACGTCCAAACACCAGACTCACAAAAACAGCCCAAACACATTCTCCACAAAATCTCAGCCGTGCCCAACCAGAGAGTTGGCACGGGCACCCGTGCCTCCTGCGCACGACCGTGCCTTCACTCAGCAGCAGCCAACTCATTCCCGCAGCTCAGCACGGTCACACCGTGCCTTAAAGCACGACCGTGCTCCTTGCTTCCAACCCCGAAGCACCACACTGCCTACTCTACTACAATCCTGCTTCTTCCCTTAACCTAAACAAACCCTTAAGCATTCATCCATCATGAGCTCGTTTGAAAACTTGAGGAAAAGGACTGCCTTGATTGCAAAAGAGTTGGCCAGCCTTGAAACTCCAAAGTTCCATGGCCAAAAGGAAGAACTCCCTCACTGGATTTCCAAGGTGGAGCAAGTCTTCACTCGCCACAACCTTGAAGAGCACGAGAAGTTTGAGGTGGTTAGTAAGAAGCTCCGAGGCTATGCACTTGAATGGTGGGAAAAGTACGAGTATAAGAGGAAGAAGAGAGGGAAGAGTAAGATCAAAACTTGGGATAAGTTGAGGGGTAAACTAGAGTGTGCTTTTGCTCCAACCTCTTACTTGCACACGCATCTTTTTCCTCCCTTTGCGGGAAATGGCCTTAATTTCTTTTCTAAAGACATTCCTTTCAACAAGGGACATCCCATGAGTGCTTGTATCCACAATTCTACTCCCTTCCTTTGTTTGGAGACACCTAACACCAACAAGGATGAAAAGATCCTTGGGGATGAAGTTACAAGCCTAGTTAACTCACCTCCAAAGTTTGATAAGCTTGAAGTTGAAGAACCCTAAGTGTCCGATTTGGAGCCATGTGAGGTTGTGGATGAAATTGAAGAACTCTTGAGTCAAGAAGAATGCCCTCATTCACAACAAGAATTGAGGACAATTCTTTTCGAAGAGAGAGGGTTTGATGTATATTTTCAAGGAGGTCATTCCCATTCTTGCTACTCAACTTCATGGGAGGTAAGCTCCATACAAATTCAAGCATGGCAAGGCTTTTCTTTGGTCCCACAATTTGAGTTTCATGACAAAAGACACTTTATGGAGTTTTGTTTGAACTTCAAAGTGCCTTATCCGAAGGGGTTTTCCAAATGGGGATCACAGGCACCATCCATTTCAAAGGATGATGGGGACCATCGTGCCCAAGCTTCATCCACACATTCAGCAAACCCTCACACCCATTCAACCCCCAAGGAGCCAAAGAAGTTCATGCCTTGGTCAGAAAACTCATGTACACAGCAGAAGATGCACTGTCCAGTTCGTCTAGTTTCTGGCCCGGTTTTGTGTCGCTGTTGGAGCAAAATGTAGAAGGGGAAATTTCCTGCACGCACCACCTCCTTGAAGCTTAAGATCTTAGCTTTCCAACAAGACCTTTTGCAAGGCATTTGGAGTCCATTTGGTCAGTCAACCAAGCCAAAACCTGAGACCGCGCACTGCAGGGTGCAATCCAGCACAGTCCGAAATAAGGCCCTAGTTGGTTGACTTCCTCAACTCCAACTTTTGTCAACTTTTGTAGTATGAAAGGGGACATAAATAATTATCAGGTCATGGGTTCAAACCCCATCCAAAGCACCCCCTTGTGTTGGTATTAACCAGCCAAAAGGACAAGAGAAACACCCCTTTACCCGGTTCTTCCCAAACCGGTACAAGGGTCTGATTTTCTTGGGTTTTGCTTGTCCCCTTGCCTCCCTACTTGCTGAATGAGTCATGTTGCTGCATCCTACGATCATTGTAAGCTTGACACCTCATTTGGGAGGTATTATACCCCTAATGAGGTCGATTAAGCTAGTAGTGAGGTGTTTAGCTAGCATTGGTTGACTAGATCTGTAACTCTTCCCCAAATGTACTTAGCTATTGATTTTGCTGCTTGGAAGGGGAGGGGAGTTCGGCCATCAAGCTTAAAAACCCAGCTTGGCCTTCATTTTCAACACAACTTTGAATGAATGAATTTGTGAGTTCCCAAACTCTCTCTACAAAAACTCCTAGTATTATATCTTGAGCTTGGCAACTCAAGTGGGTCTCTAGGTCTCTTTCTCTCAACTAGAAGGTGATTAAATTCTGTAACTAGTTGATGCAAAGAGATTGCCCAAGTGTTCCCCAATGGTGGCTCCTCGGATTATCTCTTGCAAGGTCACTTGACTATCCAAACTCTTGATTTCTCCTCTCCCTTGCTGTTTTTTTCCTTCTTCTTGTTTTAGATTCCACTTTGAGGCAAGTTGTGAGTTGGTTTCTTCTTCTTACAACCCTCCATCAAATTGGTATCAGAGCTTAGGCTACCTTTCTTGGCTAAGCACCCTTTGCCCAAAACACGTCCAAACACCAAACTCACAAAAACAGCCCAAACACATTCTCCACAAAATCTCAGTTGTGCCCAACCAGAGAGTTGGCACAGGCACCCCGTGCCTTCTGCGCACGACCGTGCCATCACTCAGCAGCAGCCAACCCATTCCCGCAGCTCAGCACGGTCACACCGTGCCTTAAAGCACGACCGTGCTCCTTGCTTCCAACCCCGAAACACCACACTGCCTACTCTACTACAATCCTGCTTCTTCCCTTAACCTAAACAAACCCTTAAGCATTCATCCATCATGAACTCGTTTGAAAACTTGAGGAAAAAGACTGCCTTGATTGCAAAAGAGTTGGCCAGCCTTGAAACTCTAAAGTTCCATGGCCAAAAGGAAGAATTCCCTCACTGGATTTCCAAGGTGGAGCAAGTCTTCACTCGCCACAACCTTGAAGAGCACGAGAAGTTTGAGGTGGTTAGTAAGAAACTCCGAGGCTATGCACTTGAATGGTGGGAAAAGTACAAGTATAAGAGGAAGAAGAGAGGGAAGAGTAAGATCAAAACTTGGGATAAGTTGAGGGGAAAACTAGAGTGTGCTTTTGCTCCAACCTCTTACTTGCACACGCATCTTTTTCCTCCCTTTGCGGGAAATGGCCTTAATTTCTTTTCTAAAGACATTCCTTTCAACAAGGGACATCCCATGAGTGCTTGTATCCACAATTCTACTCCCTTCCTTTGTTTGGAGACCCCTAACACCAACAAGGATGAAAAGATCCTTGGGGAGGAAGTTACAAGCCTAGTTAACTCACCTCCAAGGTTTGATAAGCTTGAAGTTGAAGAACCCCAAGTGTCCGATTTGGAGCCATGTGAGGTTGTGGATGAAATTGAGGAACTCTTGAGTCAAGAAGAATGCCCTCATTCACAACAAGAATTGAGGACAATTCTTTTCGAGGAGAGAGGGTTTGATGTATATTTTCAAGGAGGTCATTCCCATTCTTGCTACTCAACTTCATGGGAGGTAAGCTCCATACAAATTCAAGCATGGCAAGGCTTTTCTCTGGTCCCACAATTTGAGTTTCATGACAAAAGACACTTTATGGAGTTTTATTTGAACTTCAAAGTGCCTTATCCGAAGGGGTTTTCCAAATGAGGATCACAAGTACCATCCATTTCAAAGGATGATGGGGGCCATCGTGCCCAAGCTTCATCCACACATTCAGCAAACCCTCACACCCATTCAACCCCCAAGGAGGCCAAAGAAGGTCATGCCTTGGTCAGAAAACTCATGTACACAGCAGAAGATGCACTGTCCAGTTCGTCCAGTTTCTGGCCCGGTTTTGTGTCGCTGTTGGAGCAAAATATAGAGCGGGAAATTTCCTGCACGCACCACCCCCTTAAAGCTGAAGATCTTAGCTTTCCAACAAGACCTTTTGAAAGGCATTTGGAGTCCATTTGGTCAGTCAACCAAGCCAAAACCTGAGACCGCGCACTGCAGGGCGCAATCCAGCACAGTCTGAAATAAGGCCCTAGTTGGTTGACTTCCTCAACTGCAACTTTTGTCAAATTTTGCAGTATGAAATGGGACATAAATAATTATCAGGTCATGGGTTCAAATCCCATCCAAAGCACCCCCTTGTGTTGGTATTAACCAGCCAAAAGGACACAAAAATCATCCTTTTACCCGGTTCTTCCCAAATCGGTACAAGGTCTGATTTTCTTGGGTTGTGCTTGTCCCCTTGCCTCCCCACTTGCTGAATGAGTCATTTTGCTGCATTCAAGGATCCATGTAAGCTTGACACCTCATTTGGGAGGCCTTATAACCCCTAATGAGGTAGATTAAGCTAGGTAGTGAGGTGTTTAGCTAGCATTGGTTGATTAGATGTGTAACTCTTCCCCAAATGTACCTAGCTATTGATTTTGCTTCTTGGAAGGGGAGGGGGTTCGGCCATCAAGCTTAAAAACCAGCTTAAGCCTCACTTTGCAACCAACTTTGAATTAATGAATTTGTGAGTTCTCAAACTCTCTCTACAAAAAAACTCCTAGTGTTATATCTTGAGCTTGGCAACTCAAGTGGGTCTCTAGGTCTCTTTCTCTCAACTAGAAGGTTATTAAATTCTGTAACTAGTTGATACAAAGAGATTGCCCAAGTGTTCTCCAAGGGTGGCTCCTCGGATTATCCCTTGCAAGGCCACTTGACTATCCAAACTCTTGATTTCTCCTCTCCCTTGCTGTTTTTCCTTCTTCTTGTTTTAGATTCCACTTTGAGGCAAGTTGTGAGTTGGTTTCTTCTTCTTGCAAACCTCCATCAAATTGGTATCAGAGCTTAGGCTACCTTTCTTGGCCAAGCACCCTTTGCCCAAACACGTCCAAACACCAAACTCACAAAAACAACCCAAACACTCCACCACGAAATTTGCAGCTGTGCCTAACCAGAGATTCAGCACGGGCACACCGTGCCACCCCTGCACGACCGTGCCGCCCCTAACCTGCAGCACCCCCATTCCCGCAGCTCAGCACGGTTACACCATGCCTTAAAGCACGACCGTGCTCCTTGCTCCCAACCCCGAAACACCACACTGCCTACTCTACTACAATCCTGCTTCTTCCCTTAACCTAAACAAACCCTTAAGCATTCATCCATCATGAGCTCGTTTGAAAACTTGAGGAAAAGGACTGCCTTGATTGCAAAAGAGTTGGCCAGCCTTGAAACTTTAAAGTTCCATGGCCAAAAGGAAGAATTCCCTCACTGGATTTCCAAGGTGGAGCAAGTCTTCACTCGCCACAACCTTGAAGAGCACGAGAAGTTTGAGGTGGTTAGTAAGAAGCTCCAAGGCTATGCACTTGAATGGTGGGAAAAGTACAAGTATAAGAGGAAGAAAAGAGGGAAGAGTAAGATCAAAACTTGGGATAAGTTGAGGGGTAAACTAGAGTGTGCTTTTGCTCCAACCTCTTACTTGCACACGCATCTTTTTCCTCCATTTGCGGGAAATGGCCTTAATTTCTTTTCTAAAGACATTCCTCTCAACAAGGGGCGTCCCATGAGTGCTTGCATCCAT
>JAKOGI010005020.1:7500-17676 GCA_029747015.1 Carnegiea gigantea | reverse complement strand
TATATGTATATGTGCATATATAAAGATATATATATATATATATATTTATATATATATATAACTACATATATATATATATATATGTATATATATATGCATATATATACATGCATATATATATATGTATGTGTGTGTGTGTGTATATATATATATATATATGTATATGTATATATAACCTAGAACCCTGAAGTGATTTGTATAATACGCCTCGAAATCAATTAACTCTGGTGATTATGCTTGTATTTTAGGGTTAATAAATATTTATTTCCCATTCAATGGGAATGCATATCGTCATCAACATATATATATATATATGTATATATTATATATATATATATATATATATATATATATATATATAATATATATATATATATAATATATATATATATTATATATATATATGTAAGACCCACTTTCGTTATTTTTGTGTTAAGTTGCCTGTCTTGCGTTTACGTTATAAAATCGTATTTTTAGTAACTGTGTGAGTTTTTAACGATTAAATTCATTAAAAAGAACGATTAATTGACTAACGTTGTTATTGACGCTACTTATTCATAAAATATTTCAATCAACGTTAAACCAAGTTTTTAAAATCGTTTTTCGTTTTACTTGGCCGATTCCCAAAGTTTAGACCAAAATGTTCATTGTGGGTCGTTTCAATTCGGGTTTAGTCTAACCGTTAGCAAGTACGGGATTGGAATTTAGTTGAATGTTGTTAATTGAGCCCAAAAAAAAAAGTGAAACAAAAAGGGAAGGCGGCCAAGTCGGGCCTCAAGAGCCCGAGACCCCGACCCCCTCCTCCTTCTCACGCTCTCTCCCTCTCTAAATGCACTCCTTCTCTCCCTCTCTCTGGGGCCATGGTCGTTGGTGGGCCTCATCACCGACCGCCACCTGTCGCCGGCGAGAGAAGGGGACGACCGGTCCCCTTAGCCACGCCAACCACCGCCCAAACCTGCCCACCCCTCGTCCTCCACGTCTCACGGCCAGAAATCGAACTAGACACGCGCCCACCACCGGAAATCGACCATCCACGCGCCAAAATCCGGTGACCCACCTCCATCCCATCCTCCTCTATAAATTAGAGCCAAAAATCGAGCTCAATTCGCCACAAGCATCACCAAATCGGGGGCTAAGGTTCGAATTTGCTGACTGACGGGCTTGGGTTCGGGTTTAGCAGCGTGGGAGCATTGGTATTTACTGTTTGAGGTTGAAACTAGGCTAACCCAAGTAAGTGTTTCTCCCTCCTAAGTTATTGCTATTTTCGAAGTTAATTTTCAGCAGTTTGATGTTGCATGTCAAGTTAGGGCTTGTTAAATTCGTTAGAAATGACAAGAAATAAGTTATTCATGCTTAGGTTCAAATCAATTGGTTGCTTCATACCTGAAATTGTGAATCGATGTGAATTCTGTACATAAACCGTAGTCTTGCGTGAACAGTGAATTCGAATTTATATGGACGTATTTAGCTTCGAATCGAGCTAATGAGTTATTGTCTGAAACGGAATTAAAATCGAAGTTAATTTAACGTATTTAGCTTCGCTTCGAGCTAAAGAGTTATTGTTTAAAACGAAATTAAAATCGAAGTTAATTTAACGTATTTAGCTTCGAATCGAGTTAATGAGTTATCGTTTGAAAAGGAATTAGAAACGAAGTTAGTTTGATATGTTTAGCATCGATTCAAGTTATTTAGCTAATATATGAAAAGGGATTAAAAACGAAGTTAGTTTAATGTGTTTAGCTTCCATTTGAATTGAACTAGCTAATGTATTATGTGTGTAAACGAAATAAATTCAAACTTTTTTTAGTACATTCATGCTTAGGGAAGTTACTTCGAAATACAACGTATATGTTTAGAATCGAATTATGTTTGATTTACTGAATAAAGTATTGTCGAATTATGAATAAATGTGGCTATATGCACGCTTGTTGTAACGCTTCGCTGAATGATGCTGGTTGCTCAGGTAAGGACCTAAACTTCCCTCCCCTTTACATAAGCTAATATGATAATATGATGTGATTAATAAATCGATGAATCGAGTTGGTAGTTGGATGGTTTGAGGGAAAAAAAAAATTATGAGCATTCGAGGTTTTGTGCTACGGTGCAAGTGAGGAGGGAGACTGGGTTGTGAAATTACCGCAATCGTGTGGATTGCGAGGCCATGTGTGGCTCATTGTGTTGAATTGATTACGAAATGTTTAAATGTGATATGTGTATTCCCTTTTCCTTGTATGTTTAAAATGTAACATGTGTGTAGAAGGGTGATGTTTTAGCAAATGACTCTTCATGTGTTTTAAATGAATAATAGCCATGTCTAGTAACGAGCTATGGCCTATTTTAGCTATTCAAATAGTGTTTGGGAGGAATCCCTAAAACGTTTTTAACAAAAGGGAGATGAGAATTATACGTTGAATGATTTTATTGTTTGAAACGGAAAATTACTAGCCGTTATGGCCGATACGCTTTAAGTGGCTAAGATAATGTGCTGCGGAGAATATGATATGATGTAAATAATGTTAACCTAGGGGATAAGTCCGGATAAACCCTAGAAGCCCTGACGAGGGCTAATGTAATGGTCTGATATGTTATATGTAGCTATCCCGGGAGTAAGACCTTGAGCGTGAGCGTTAGGTCTCACTATGGGGTCAAGAATAGTTCTCACCCAATCAGCACCCTGTAATGATCTTATGCCAGAAGTACTTTCGTACTAAGTTAAGAAAAGCAATTGGCCCTTTGCCATTTTTAAACGATTAAAAAGGAAATGAAGTTCTTTTTATGGGCCCAAAAGGCTATATGGAATGATGTATGAAAAGCTTATAAGGGTCGTTACACGACTAAACGAAATGGAACTTCCTTTGAAGACTAAGAAAACATTTTCAACGAAAGAAGAAAGCTTTCAATGAATAAGTTATGAAATGATCTTCAAGCATGTTTGAACGTGAATTCTTAGCCTACGTATTAAAGGAAAGTTTTCAATGGATGCATTATGAATGATTCTTAAGTATGGTTGAACGTGGATTCTAATCTTATGTGGCATCATTCTTATCCATAACAAATCTGTCTGATTTAAAGTGTATGAGATGAGAAAGAAAGTTATAGCACGTTAAAAATTCCATGAATGAAGGCATCTCTTCCTAAAAAAATGAACGTTGATATGTGAATAGCATGCGAGGGTGTCATATAGCTTAATATGATGTTTAAAGGTACTTAAATGCTTGATACGTGTTTATGCGTGTGATATGTATATTATATGAATGAAATACCAAGAAAAGTGTAATTATAAAAAGGGATAACCTTATATACACATCATATGATTGAGGGTTCATGTGTAATTTAAATGGAGTGTTAGGAAGCTATGTTATGAAAAGAAGAGATCCTTATACTTAGTCTTCGATGCTTACTCACGTGCCTAACTGCTTGCTAGTAAAGAACTATGTCGTTAAGGAACCTAGAAATATGATTGAGTGGTCGAAGTGAAGTTTATGTTCAGTGATTCTCCCATAAAGGTTCTATGAATATCTATTATGATAGTAAAGTATGGAAATGTGATATGTGACTAGTAAAGATAGTATTGCCTGTAACGGTTTTGGTTTTAAGGGGGCTGGGGGACACTCACTGAGCGTGTGGTTACTCATCCCATTACTCTTTCCCCTTTTCCCCAGGTTTTCTTTCTGACAAGAAGAAGTTGAGTCAAATAAGTCCAGAAGGAACCTATTGTTGCTTACAAGGCGTCGTATGTGCTCATTTGAAGGATCTTATGTGTTTAATGAAGTCATGTAATGTACTCTTAGTTTATAAAGGTCTGTAAACGATTATTCTAGTTCATGTAATGCATATGGTATAAAGGTCGCTCTGTATGGCCGCCTGAGCCAGCCATCAAGTTAGTTAGATGTCCTTTTGGTTTAATTTAGCTATGTTTTGGGATGTAAATCTTAATACACCGGTTTTGTTAACTGTTGAGTTATATCTTCCATTTCTTCTTTATTTATGAATCAATCTGGTTGGTGTACTCCGAGCGAGTGGCTCGTTGAGTTATGAACTCCGACATATGGCCGTTGAGCTATGTTTTAAATGTTTTGCGCTTTCGTTGATTTACAGGGACTTATTGTAAGGCCTTGAGCCTGGAAATGGTCAGTTTTTAGGGGAAACTCTGTCCGTTTCGTCCCAAGAATTAAGTAAGAAGTTAGGAAAGCGTAACGCTTCTGGCCTAGGGGCTGGGGTTGTTACAGATGGTATCAGAGCAAAGGTCCTGAGACCATAGGTCGTGACCCGAGTCTTGCATTTCATATAGTCGCCTAGGAATGTATTTAGGATGAGGTGCTATATGTCGTGCCTTTGTGTGCAAATGCGCTCCTTGTTGTGAAAGTCGGTGCGTCTAACGGGCTATGCATGGCTTTAGTGGGCTTATTAATTGCATAAGTGAGTCTTATATTGGAGTGTGGACTGAATGACTCGCGTATTCATGAATGAGCTAAGTGTTAGCTTAGCAGCGATTGCTTTATAAATGCGCCTTGATGATTTAAATCAAACGTTTAAAGTATACTTGGATTGAACTCGAACGGTTGAAATTGTTTGAACTCTAAGCATATTCTTGCCCCTAAGGTGCGATTTGCTCCTCGGGCCCCATAATGGAGTGAGTAGACGTACTTAATGGTTGGTAGGGATAGGCTAGAGGCAGTTGGACTATTTCTCGTTTGAAAACTTAGAGATTTTGAAAGTTGAGACTTTTCTAAATAGTGAATTAAGATGTTTGCTTCGCATTGAAAGGCCCTTCTAATTATGTGGTTAGGTTTTAATGCCGCATTTGAAAGCCTGCATTTGCTTTATAACCACACTCGAGTCTCTACTACTGTTGTAAGTTTCTATGCGCAACTAAACGTTTTGGATGCCTGTCTGCCAGGATGCATATGTTGCTTGATGTGTAAATGACAAGTTATAAGCGACTAAGAATTACCCCTCTTGACTAAAAGCTTCTTTTTGACAATAAACCTTTTTCGTGAATGTTTGATTGTTAAGAAGGTTGAGTGATAGCCTCATGTGTGTGCATGCCAATATGAGTGATTGTGGTAGAGTCCTGTTGATTGTGACCTAAGTGTTATCCCATACGTGTTATTGACACTTAGATTCGTTCTTATGCCTGTTAGTCGGTTGATGGCTAATTTTTAATGATTTTGACAAGTTTCAAGACATACCTTGACCTTAGTTTGCAAATGGGAAATGCAATCCTGTATGCCCTTCTAAATGACCCCTTATGTGACATTAGTTGTGAACTTGAAACCATGGCATGTTGCACAACGTACGGACCTTGAAAGCTTATACTGTCACTTAGAATGATATGCAGGGCCAACTGTATGTTTATTAACTGACGGTAAAATAAGTAAGCTATGTGGTGCTTCTTCAACTTGATTCTTATTGGGTATGTCACTTAATTGGCCAAAGAATTCAACCTACATAAGTTGTTGCTTCGTGTAGTCATACTTAGCTAATCACTGCATAGCGTATAGTCCTTATGTTGTGGTTAAATTGCTGATTGTGCACATATACCATAGTGTGATTGCGCGATTGTAACCTTTGCTTTGAAATGTTTATCTCTGAGTGCATCATTGAATGACATGCTAGGATAATCATGATTGTAAGGGAGTTACTTAACTTCTATTCGAACTAAGGTCTATGCCTCTTATGTTTGATTGAGTGGCTAGTTACTTATATGCCTAGTAAAAAGATCTTGTGACATAGGAGTTCGCATTCGCAATTGTATATGTCTTGTACATTCTATACTTTAGCCATACCACATGCTAGCACACCCATGACTCTAGTTGGATGCTTGACCTTAAGGCATATGAATGGATATGTGGGGGGGAAAAATCAATCAACCCCTGGCAAGGTTCAACCGAGTGTCCTGGCATAATAAGATTGAGTTAGCTTGTATTGTGTTGTGCATGATGAGCTTTAGGTGATACATGATAAGAAAACCTTGAATGATGCTTCGCTAGACACAATGCGTGCTGCTGATGCTGTCTAACCATACCTTGGCTATTATGTAAGGCTATCCCTCCAACTAGTTATCTAGTAGCTAAGCCTGGTACCGTTTTGCATATTACCATTACTGCTTCTCAAGATGCGTCCATATATACACGTATTCACCTATGAGCACCTCAAATGTGTTGGTTGAACTCAGACTCATATAGGAGTCTTTGCCATAACCTTTCATTGAGTTGTGAGGCGTAGTTGTCAATATAACCAACCAGAATGATGTATGAGTTGTAAAAAGGCAACACTAGCTATAAGACCCTTGTACCAAACCCACCACAACCCAGAAACCATATATTTACTCCCCTATACAATTGATGTGTGGATCTGCACGGACCTATTACTGCGCATCGACCCATATTCTTGTTATGTAACCTCCCAAGTTATATCCTTGCGTGATTAATGGTGGTCGAACTTGTTATACTCTTTCATATTGTTTACCACATATACATGATGGATTAATTCATGTTGCATGTAATTCTTGGGTAAAAACGTTGAGTTATTGATTTCATGCTATGTCATTGTGCTAAGGTAAACCTACGTGATACTATGAATTGTTCTTATCACTCTAGAGCGTCATAGGGGTCTCAGGGTTAATTGTTATGACCCTTGTTTGTTGCGGCCTGAAGTCATACCCTTAGACGCCAACCCATAGCGAAACATGTGCATAGAAGTCCTTGTCATGATACGAGTAGTGTGTAGGTGATTCAAAGTCCTTATCCCTTTTTGAAATAAGTTTAATATGGTTTTCCACGCCAACTCATTTGCCTCACTTCAATGCGATTTGCCCTCGGCGCCTAAATAGAGCGAGTAGACGCTTAAAGAGATTGGCGAGGAGGAGACTGGATACCATAAGACAATTTTCTTTTGATTTAAAAAGAAGTAGTGATTGCAAAATAAAACCTTTTGGAAACCCACCGTGTAGATCTTACCTGCGTGCGTTCATTTTAGGAAAAACCGAATTTAGATTTAGAATTTCGAGGACGAAATTCTTTTAAGGGGGGAAGAATGTAAGATCCACTTTCGTTATTTTTATGTTAAGTTGCCTGTCTTGCATTTACGTTATAAAATCGTATTTTTAGTAACTGTGTGAGTTTTTAACGATTAAATTCATTAAAAAGAACGATTAATTGACTAACGTTATTATTGACGCTACTTATTTATAGAATATTTCAATTAACGCTGAACCAAGTTTTTAAAATCGTTTTTCGTTTTACTTGGCCGATTCCCAAAGTTTAAACCGAAATATTCATTGTGGGTCGTTTCAATTCGGGTTTAGTCTAACCGTTAGCAAGTACGGGATCGGAATTTAGTTGAATGTTGTTAATTGAGCCCCAAAAAAAAAAAAGTGAAACAAAAAGGGAAGGGGGGCAAGTCGGGCCTCAAGAGCCTGAGACCCCGACCCCCTTCTCCTTCTCACGCTCTCTCTCTCCCTCTAAACGCACTCCCTCTCTCCCTCTCTCTCTCTGGGGCCACGGTTGCCGGTGGGCCTCATCGCCGACCGCCACCTGTCGCCGGCGAGAGAAGGGGACGACCGGTCCCTCAGCCACGCCAAGCACCGCCCAAACCTCCCCACCCCTCGTCCTCCACGACTCACGGCCAGAAATCGACTCAGACACGCGCCCACCACCGGAAATCGACCATCCACGTGCCGAAATCCGGTGACCCACCTCCATCCCAGCCTCCTCTATAAATTAGAGCCAAAAATCGAGCCTCAATTCACCACAAGCATCACCAAATCGGGGGCTAGGGTTCGAATTTGCTGACTGACGGGCTTGGGTTCGGGTTTAACAGCGTGGGAGCATTGGTATTTACTGTTTGAGGTTGAAACTAGGCTAACCCAAGTAAGTGTTTCTCCCTCTTAAGTTATTACTATTTTCGAAGTTAATTTTCAGCAGTTTGATGTTGCATATCAAGTTAGGGCTTGTTAAATTCGTTAGAAATGACAAGAAATAAGTTATTCATGCTTAGGTTCGAATCAATTGGTTGTTTCATGCCTGAAATTGTGAATCGATATGAATTCTGTACATAAACCGTAGTCTTGCGTGAACAGTGAATTCGAATTTGTATGGACGTATTTAGCTTCGAATCGAGTTAATAAGTTATTGTCCGAAACGGAATTAAAATCAAAGTTAATTTAACGTATTTAGCTTTTCGAGTTAATGAGTTATTGTTTAAAACGGAATTAAAATCGAAGTTAATTTAACGTATTTAGCTTCAAATCGAGTTAATGAGTTATTGTCTGAAACGGAATTAAAATCGAAGTTAATTTAACGTATTTAGCTTCGGATCGAGTTAATGAGTTATTGTTTGAAAAGGAATTAGAAACGAAGTTAGTTTGATATGTTTAGCATCGATTCAAGTTATTTAGCTAATATATGAAAAGGGATTAAAAACGAAGTTAGTTTAACTTGTTTAGCTTCCATTCGAATTGAACTAGCTAATGTATTATGTGTGTAAACGAAATAAATTCGAACTTTTTTTAGTACATTCATGCTTAGGGAAGTTACTTCGAAATGTAACGTATATGATTAGAATCGAATTATGTTTGATTTACTGAATAAAGTATTATCGAATTATGAATAAATGTGGCTATATGTACGCTTGTTGTAACGCTTCGCTGAATGATGCTGGTTGCTCAGGTGAGGGCCTAAACTTCCCTCCCCTTTACATAAGCTAATATGATAATATGATGTGATTAATAAATCGATGAATCGAGTTGGTAGTCGGATGGTTTGAGGAAAAAAAAAATTATGAGCGTTCGAGGTTTTGTGGTACAGTGCAAGTGAGGAGGGAGACTGGGTTGTGAAATTACCGCAATCGTGTGGATTGCGAGGCCATGTTTGGCTCATTGTGTTGAAATGATTACGAAGTGTTTAAATGTGATATGTGCATTCCCTTTTCCTTGTATGTTTAAAATATAACATGTGTGTGGAAGGGTGATGTTTTAGCAAATGACTCTTCATGTGTTTTAAATAAATAATAGCAATGTCTAGTAACGAGCTATGGCCTATTTTAGCTATTCAAATAGTGTTTGGGAGGAATCCCTAAAACGTTTTTAATAAAAGGGAGATGGGAATTATACGTTGAATGATTTTATTGTTTGAAACGGAAAATTACTAACCGTTATGGCCGATACGCTTTAAGTGGCTAAGATAATGTGCTGCGGACAATCTGATATGATGTAAATAATGTTAACCTAGGGAATAAGCTCGGATAAACCCTAGAGGCCCTGACGAGGGCTAATGTAATGGTCCGATATGTTATATGTAGCCATCCCGGGAGTAAGAGCTTAAGCGTGAGCGTTAGGACTCACTATGGGGTCGAGAATAGTTCTCATCCAATCAGCACCCTGTAATGATCTTATGCCAGAAGTACTTTCATACTAAGTTAAGAAAAGAAATTGGCCCTTTTCCATTTTTAAACGATTAAAAAGGAAAGGAAATTCTTTTTATGGGCCCAAAAGGCTATATGGAATGATGTATGAAAAGCTTATAAGGGTCGTTACACGACCAAACGAAATGAAACTTTCTTTGAAGACTAAGAAAACGTTTTCAATGAAAGAAAGAAAGCTTTCAATGAATGAGTTATGAAATGATCCTCAAGCATGTTTGAATGTGGATTCTTAGCCTATGTATTAAAGGAAAGCTTTCAATGGATGCATTATGAATGATTCTTAAGTATGGTTGAACGGGGATTCTAATCTTATGTGGCATCATTCTTATCCATAGCAAATCTGTCTGATTTAAAGTGTATGAGATGAGAAAGAAAGTTATAGCACGTTAAAAATTCCATGAAGAAGGCGTCTCTTCCTAAAAGAATGAACGTTGATATGTGAATAGCATGCGAAGGTGTCATATAGCTTAATATGATGTTTAAAGGTACTTAAATGCTTGATACGTGTTTATGCATGTGATATGTATATTATATGAATGAAATACCAAGAAAAGTATAATTATAAAAAGGGATAAACTTATATACACATCATATGATTGAGCGTTCATGTGTAGTTTAAATGGAGTGTTAGGAAGTTATGTTATGAAAAGAAAAGATCCTTATACTTAGCCTTCGATGCTTACTCACGTGCCTAACTGCTTGCTAGTAAAGAACTCCGTCGTTGAGGAACCTAGAAATACGATTGAGTGG
>JAKOGI010005020.1:0-2500 GCA_029747015.1 Carnegiea gigantea | reverse complement strand
AAGACCGGATACGTATTTTTCTTTTGCATTGTTTGTGAAACTGTCCTCAAAATAAAAAACAGAAATAGCTAAGAGCTTTAAAAACTGTGATAACCCTCTATTTCTCTCTTTGCACCTCTCATCGCTCAATGAACCCTCATTTTCTCTTCTCTTGCATAGCAAGCAGCTGTGATTAGCAGCCATGTGTCAGGGGTTGGTAATTCACACAAGCTTAAATCCTTGCAATGCTAGCAAACTCACTTGGGACTCGCCCTTAGTTTGCTAGCACGTCATAGTGATGATTGACTTAGACTTGTGAGACACTAAGTAAGCACACCACACACCCAATGAGAACTTAGAGAGAAAGTGAAAACAAGGAAGTGTGAGGGAATACCACATATTGCACTTGGAATGCTTCCAACGCTTGGTGTACAAATAAGCACCCTTGATGGTACATATACACATCCACTGGTCTATGAAGACCTATTTGATCCTACAGCTATAATTACAAATCCAGAATGTTCTATACAAATAGCCAAGATGCTACACAAGAACTATATAGAACATTCTAGAAAATTCTAGAATATTCTAGTATAACTAGAAGGTTCTAGAATAGTCCACAAGGTCCTAGACATTATAGAAGGTTTTAGAATAATCTAGAAGATTCTAGAGCACTTTAGAAGATTCTAGGACGCTCTAGAATGTTCTAGGATATTCCAGAAGGTTTCAGAGCATTTTGGAGGATCCTACCATATTCTGAAAGTCTCACATAAACTTTACTCATGACATATGCCTACCCCTCCTTCCTTCGATGTTGAGGACTTCCCTTCCTCTACTGAGAACCCTACTTCAGTAACTCCCTTACAAGAACCAATCACCACCATGATTCCATGTAGTCCCAACGCGATTAAGGATCCACCTCCGACTTTACCGAAAACACCACTATAGCTGCCCCTGATTTTAGTCATCCAGTCTCCAAAGTCGTTCTTGTCTCACTGTCACCACCACTACCTCCTCCGTAACCTTTCTTTCCTGAATATTTCCATGGACAGCTGTAACACTGTATTATGTAATCATGCTTAATTATTTCTAATAGGGTCTCAATTGTATGATTATAATATTAATCAAAGCAGTGATGCGCTCGACTTTTGAATCACAGCAGAAAGGAATTCCTGAGTTGTGTAAATTAATTAATGGTGAATTTTCTTGAGCAGGTTCAAGTGTAGAAAATTATGTAAAGATATACATTTATGCATACACATCCATGTAACGTCAGAATTAACTGAGTCCATTTAACTTGCTTAGCAATTATAAAATAAATTATATTATAAAATCAAAATAACAAATTATAGATGGCCAAATGTGTGGTTAAAAAGTTAACTATATGAAACTTAGGATTAGAAGATAAGCTAAAATTATATTTAATATGACGAAAAGAAATGAAAAAAATGAGAGGGGAAAAAGGGAAAGACTAATTTCTTAGTTTAGAAGTCCTAGATTAGGAAGTTAGTCAAATAGAGTGAAATCCTAAACACCCTCCTCTTCTCGTTCCTTACATCACGTCGCCTTGCTATTGCGGCTGATTCTACCAACTAGGCCACCATCGTCGTCAGCACCTATTGATGCCGTCAGCCTCACTGTCGACTCTGCTCGTTGTTACCCTCTTCTCATTCCTTACATCACGTCGCCCTGCTATTGCGGCTGATTCTACCAACTAGGCCACCATCATCGTCAGCACCTATTGATGCGGTCAGCCTCACTGTCGCCTCTGCTCGTTGTTACCTCAGCCTATGTTGTTTCACTCCAGTCGTTGTGCATCTACTTTGTTTTGCCCAAAAACTAGGTTGCTACCTGCAGCTACTTTGGCCCTTGGAGTGATGCCCTGATGCTGCCACCACCACCTCCCATACTTAACAAATTCACGCATTCTTAGGTCTAGGACGAGGAGTTGATCAGTGCATAGGATGAGGATATGGTGGGTAATATGAGGGCCCATTCACCAGTAGCCACAATTTATCATTTGAGGGGAATTGCAACCTTGTGATGGGGCATTTCATAGAGGGGGATAATGTGTTGGATATTGCTAATTTGGTGGATTAGGGGAATTATTCGGGCTACTCTGCATACCCCATTATGAACCATCCCTAGCAAGTAATTTCATAAATTGTTGATCATTAAGATCCATTTATGGGCACACTAATATATAATCAACAATTCATGCTTTTAAATTTTAAATTGCAACATATATGAAATCAAAGTAATATTTGAATAATTTCTAATTAAACATGTAATCTAACATCTAAACCTGTAACTTAACATATAAATATGTAATTTGCCCAAAATATACTATTTTAATTTAGGCATACTAAATTAAGCCCATCATAATTTAACAATTTAAATTCTAAATTCTACAAATTATAAATGTTAAAATCTCATAATATTCTAACACACACATACACGCACACACACACACACACAAATATGTCTATATATAGATATAGATATAGATATATATATATAT
>JAKOGI010005019.1:0-17689 GCA_029747015.1 Carnegiea gigantea | reverse complement strand
ATATATATATATATATGTATTCTGTATTTATATATATATATATATAAATACAGAATACATATATATATATTGTATACATATATATGTATCTAAATATATGTGTGTGTACTGGGATGTTCAGATGTGGTTCACTTACTGTGATCTTTATGTCAGTTTCGATCACCATTTGCATTTGATTTTGGTTTTGATGTTGGCTTGATTGTTTTTTTTTTTTTTTTTTTTTGGTGATTGTATGTGCGTTGTACCGAATCACCACAGGGCTCTTAATTTCCCCAACTTCTAGGTTGTGCTTGTCGGTGATGGAGACACACGTACACTTCTGGATTGTGTTTGTTTACTTGTGTTTCCACATCTTAAAAGCCTTTTAGATATTTGTGGTATTAAAAGGATCTTCTGTGTTTGGATGAAGAGTTGTTCTAGTGTTGAAAGGGTGACGTTTGTGGTGCCACCAAAGTATGTATATCAATGTATTTTTATCCAATTTATCATGATATCATGATCTGTGTTACATTGCTTTTCTGCTTGTGCCACTCCTTTATAATTTTTTGGTAATATTTGTGATACATTTTGATTGTTAATTAGGCAAATTTATTGATCCCCTTTGGTAAAATGTAAAATTTGTACTAAAATAACTACGTTTCATGTTTTTGGGGGGGTTTTTTTTTAAGCTAATTCAATTTTAAATCCTATATGTTCATGTGATATAAGTTTAAAGGCATTTATATGTGTAAATTTCCAGACTTGAGTTTGTATTCTCACATTCATGTTGCTGGGATGCAGGGATTTATATGTGTCCTGTTAAATTAATATTTTTGGCAGTCTGGATTATCCTATGTCCAAATGGTGAGTAGTGTTTGCTTAAATGTACTGCCCAGTCGTTGGTCATGTGCCTGTAGAATAAAGAATGGGAAAAAATTTTGGGGGCAAAATATGATGGTTATGAAAGAATTGGCTGGGCTTTTGCCCAGTAACTACATGGTTTTCAGCTTTATGCTCATTGATTAAATTATTCGTAAGGATAATCACATCTATGTGAGCCTTTTTTAGACTTTTTGTGTCAGTTATTGGTATGAGTGTGCACATTGAAGTCGTCTGATGAGCAATTCAGCACCCTCAGATTAATTCTTAATATTGAATCCTTGATCATAGAAGGCCTTAGAACTTAAATTTTCTTATTACTTATTGATTATTGATGTTTCTCTTCTGCATCTTGGAAAACTAAATGAGAAATTTTTCAAGATTAATCTTGAATGAGAACTTAACTTTTCTTATAACTCCACTCACCCTCATTTTTTCTTATCAAAATTAATCTGATGTTTGAGGATGATTGATGTATGTTGATCTTTGTTGGCTTTTGGTATTTGTATTCTTTGGTGTTTTGCTCACCAAAGATCACAAAATAAGCCTTCAAATGTTGTAATCATTTAATCAATGTTAAAAATATGCAATTTCAGAGGGATAATACATTCTTTGAACATATCTATATGTGAGATGGCCTTGTTTCTCTCTATGTGGTTTGGTCTGTTTGATTTCATGTTCATTTATTTTTCTTTATGCTTTTGGGAGTTTGGTCAATTTGTTGCTTGTATTATTGTCCTTCCTTGATATTGATGTTCAAAGGATGATTGGTTTATGTTGATTTTTATTGGCTTTTGGTGTTCATATTCTTTGGTATGTTGGTCATCTAAGATCACAAAATAAGCCTTCAAGTGTATATTTGTAATAAAGTGTGTTACATTTGTTCTCTCTGGTTCATTTGCTTTGAAGTAGTTGATCGTGTCTAAGGACTGCTCTGGTAATGTTTGCTGGGATTTATGTTGGTATTGATATTCTCAATTATTAGTGAATTAGGTGCTTTAAGAAGGCTAATTTTTGTATCTGTGAGTTTATATATTCTTCAATTTGTCAAATTACTTGACATGCTTTTTGCATGTGAAATATCTTTTTTACATTCTCAACTAAGAGTTTTGCTCCTCTGATTCCTCTAAATAAGCCTTCAAAGTGTATATGTGTAATAAAGTGTGTTCTATTTCTGCCTTTGGCCTTTTTTTTAATGGATTATATTCCTTGATTTTGGTGTTTAGGGATTATTGGTTTGTGTTGATCATTACTCATTAGACTATGTTTTCTATTTTACCAGTTGAGGCCAAAGATGGAATTGTCTCTGTGGCTTCTCCATTTGCAGGTCATCAATAAGGTAAGTGTATTTCTAAGTATGATTTTGCATGGAGTTATATATGTCATTTCACCATTATATATTCTGCTTTGGTAGTATCCCAATATTTTATGTACTTAAATAATTAAAACAATGCCCTTCTAAAACACTATTGTGCATACAATTATAGCTGAATATGTGCCAAACACTTGAAATATATACGAAATCATGAGTTTATTGGGATCATATATTACATAGACTGAAAATAAACTCAAATAATCAGATCGGATGAATTTTTGCTAGCCCTAGTTTAGAGTATGAGTGAATGACTGTCCGTGCCAGGTAAATTTGCTTCGCTAGTATTGTACCACCGGGGACGGAGCCAGCATGTCGTGGGGCGTTTACACCTTGCACGCCTCACTCCACAGTCAACAGTAGTGCCTGAGAAAACCGAGAATCGCTACTTTCACGTGGGAGAGAACAGCGCTATTTAGATTACTGTAGCACTGTAGACGTGGACTCATCTCGCCATCTCCTTTCTATAAGCTCGGAGATTTTGCGACTTGCCTCCTCCTCCTCCTCTTTCTCTCTCTGAGTTCACACTACCACCATAACTCTCTGTAAGCTTCTCCATTCTGCTTCGCTATTATGAATTTTCAGTTTTTTTTGGCTGCATTTTCTTGGATCCCTTCCCCCTTTCTCGGCAGATCCGATGATGCTGTTTCAGGGAAGAAAATGCTTCTCAGATTTCGAATGCATAGTTATAACGGAACTGTTAATTGTCTTAATGTGTTGTGCAATTCAGATTTTCATTGTGATTAATTTTTTGCGCTGTTTTCATCCATCTAGGTTTAGGGCTGACGTCATTGTTTTCATTGTTGCAATGCTGAATTCCAGATGAACAATTTTGACAATTGGTAAATAGGATGTTGAAAGTTTTGCTACGTTTACCTGTTAGGGATGTAGCTTCATATGATGGTTGGATAGCATGTTGATTGGACATTAGTCATTTCGTGGGTGATTGGCCCCCTCCCCCCTTTTCGGTTCAGAGGAGCCACAAAAGGTAGTGTAATACAATTACTTTTTGTGCGTGGTGGTTGGAATGGTTGGAAGTAGGTTGTGGATTTTGATGCTGGTTCACCCACCCTGAAGGGGGCTGGAATCCAACTGTACGTGGGTCTCAGTTCGGGGATGTGTTTGTCAACCTTTTTGGGGGGGGGGGGGGGGGGGTGTGAAGAGACTACCTTGGTCCACATGTAACCTGCCTCTGCCTAAGATTTGGTTAGATCTAATTGGGTCCTTTGGGGCTGGTCTGTAATATATCTCTGTTCGGTGCTTCCATCTGTAGTTATACTAAGAGCTTTTCGAGGAAGTTATCTCCATATTGTTGCATTTCTTCCTTGCTGTCCTCTCAAAATGAAACGATACAATTCATTGCTGAGAGTGTTGACTTTAGTGGACTTGATGGAATGTCGTGTATGCTATAGTATGAAATCAGATGCCCATCACGTTCTTTCCACGACTTCTAAAATGAGCTTCCATATGCTTGAAGTTCAGATCATGCTAGTGCATGTTAGTCAAATTGTTTTTTCTAGAATGCAAATGGCAGCACAATAGCAAATCCCATTTTGGATTGCCCATAACCCAAGTCAATATCTCAATTGTCTGCTACATTATCTATTGACCTATAGGGGAACGTATAGTGGGTGGTCTTTAACTCGAACTGCTGGTTACGAGAAATCCCTCATCTTTCTCAGTCACATCCTTTGGTGCACGTCTTATCTAGTGCCTCACAGTGCTGACTTGTGGATTTTCATTTCTTGGATAATTTTTCTCTTCGAAGCAGCTTCTTTGGTGGCCTTAAGCTCTGCTTGGATTTTCTTTGAACTGTCAATATATCTCTTGAAAGCATGCTTGAGGTTTTGGCATGTTCTTTGCGAAAAATGTTGAGTAATTGACACTTTAGGCTACCTAATAAAGTAATCCAAAAGATTGTGAAAATAATATTTTATACCTTTAGATATTGACGGATGAATAATTTAGTTATTTATTTGATAAAAAGGTATAAAAATTATGTATACTTTTTTGGCATTTTAGAAGTTATTTTTGAACCGAAAATAAGATAGTTTTTGTGGTTAGCTACTTTCTTGGGGTTCTTAGAAATTTTGAGACTTATATATGGTACCAATGAAAACTTTAATTATGTTTCAATAATGAGTACGATTATAGTCATTAAAAGACGCACAAACCCATCAATACGTACATAATTTCTTCAAAATCAACAAAAATATCGTAAAACTATAAAAAGACCTTTTTTTGGGGATCAATAGATAATCTTTAGAACTTCTTGTCAAGAAAAGCATTAAATTATTCATTCTTTGAAATCTCAGGGTATTAAATATTGTTTTCTTTGAAATCTCAGGGTATTAAATATTATTTTCACAAACTTTTGGACTACTTTATTCGCTGCACACAGGCCAGGATACTAAGTGTCAATTTCTTAAGAATGTTCTATACTGCAAGAGCATACAAATTGACTAGCGTTTCTGTTTAGTTATTGACTCGCTTTTCTGTTTGCTTCTCCTGAAAGCACGCTTCAAGCAAAAAAGCAGTAGCAAATCCAAACAACATAGTAGACTATGTGGGATAGTCATTTTTCATGTGCTTTTTTTTTCCCCCAAGTGTTTAGTTCTTGTTATTTGAAGATTCTAGCAGGTTTTTACTTAGTACTTTCATCAATTTCACATGCTATGGTTTTCTCAAAATTTTGTGATAGTGTAGGGTGGATTGTCATTCTCAATGGAAATAAAGATGCAGTACAAGAACCTGGGCCGTTCAGGGCTCAAAGTGAGTCAACTTTCTTATGGAGCATGGGTGACCTTTGGCAACCAGCTGGATGTCAAAGAAGCAAAAGCCATTCTGCAGCGCTGTAGGGACCATGGTGTTAACTTCTTTGACAATGCGGAGGTTTATGCCAATGGCCGGGCGGAGGAAATCATGGGTCAAGCCATTCGTGAGCTAGGCTGGAAACGCTCAGACATTGTCATTTCCACAAAGATCTTCTGGGGAGGTCCAGGTCCAAATGACAAGGGCCTTTCACGCAAACACATCGTAGAAGGCACCAAAGCATCTCTCAAGCGTTTGGACATGGATTATGTGGATGTGATCTATTGTCATCGCCCTGACTCATCTACACCAATTGAAGAGACAGTGAGGGCAATGAATTACGTGATTGACAATGGTTGGGCATTCTATTGGGGAACTAGTGAGTGGTCTTCACAACAGATCACTGAAGCATTGGCCGCTGCTCAGCGGCTGGATTTGATTGGGCCAATTGTCGAACAGCCTGAGTATAACATGCTATCTAGGCACAAGGTCAGTTATCCTGTCATGTTTAGGCTTTGCAGGGTTTGGGTGGGGATCTAAAAAGCACATGCATAGCTTATTAGCTTGTGTGTGGAGCACTGATAAGATGAATCCATTAATTATTTTTGTGTGTGTGTGTGTGTGTTTTTTTTGGGGGATGTAGAAAACTTGCCTTGGTGGGTTGTTGTGTGAATTTTGTGCGTCAAATCTGTGGTTAGTAGTTCATTAAGGTCTGCATGCAGGGGTTTCTGCCCTCGTCTCCAATAGAATATGTCTAACTAGTCGACTTACTGTAAAGCGTTGGTAAATTGTCCTGTTCAACATAGGTTTGGCTAGTTCTTTGGCGTCCTAGTTTTTGCCTTAGCAGACCAAAACTTAGTCAATATGTATTTTAGGAGAAGCATGGAATTTCTTACCTAATATTATTAACTATTTGGGTAGCTTCAAGAGAAACATTAAAGATTTGCCCTTCCCTTCCTGAATCTCTAATGAAATTAGTTAGTCAAGCAGTCAAGCTTTTGCAAGTTGTCACTTACTGAAGGCACATTGCTATTTGGGAAAGATAACTATTTGCTGTGTAATTTGCAAAATAGTAGCTTTTATATTAGTTAAGTTCCTATTTTGTTTATGAGTCGGTCGCTAATTCATGAGTATTTTTATCTTCTCTCGCTTTCCTTCATATATATGAATCTTTCACGCAGAGAACTTCCACGGTTTGCATTTTTTATTGTTTATACTTCACATATGTTGTGCTCTACTGCCTTTGTCATTTTGGTACTTTGAGTAGTGCTTTGATGGGCTCAATATGAGGGCAGTGGCTTCATTATGTTCATTTTTCTGTGATGCAGGTTGAATCTGAATATCTTCCTCTATATAGCAACTATGGTATTGGCCTCACCACATGGAGTCCTCTTGCATCAGGGGTGCTGACGGGTAAATATAACAAAGGGAGTATCCCTCCAGATAGTCGGTTTGCTTTGGAGAATTACAAGGTGACAACCCTTTTTGCTAACTTTCTTATGTAGTTTATTTCTTGAAGCAATACCAGCACTATTTGACTATTAGGGAAGTTTTTTCAATCAGGTAAGGAAGCATATTGAAGCATCAAAGTTAGTTTTGAACTGACAAGATATATTTGAACTATGAGAGTATGAGAGAGGGTGAGAGGGAAGAATAAATGGTTTGCAGTCTCAAAGGCCATTGAAACATCAATATTTCTTCATTTTATTGTTTTGTTTAACCATGAAATTTTGGGTTAAGATAAATAACTATATTGCAATTCCTCCATACCCCACGCCAGCGGGTCCCACACTGGGAGGAGGAGGAGTTGTTCTTGTTGCAATTTCCCAAAGTGGAAGGCACTACAAAGTGATATCAAACAACTTAATCAACGGAGTTCAAAATTCCCCCACTCACTAACATATTATCCCACCCTTGCAATGAGCGCCTACTGAATGTGGCTAATAATAGCTTGGCGGCTTCTAGCTTTCTGTTGGAATCTCCGCGAGTTCTTTCCTGCCAATTTGTATAAAATGCACAAGCAAGAGCTGCCCTTTTCCACTTACAAGACTGGGAATTGCCGCTGCATATATGAACAAACCACTTCATCTCTTGTCTGAAGTTTCAGCCTCTGCTGGCTAGATCATGAAGTTTTGATTTGCACTACAACGTCAATTAGTTCCGTGGAATTTCTTTGAATTGAACCCTCAGTTGAATTAAATCCCCTGATTGATGTATTATTGAATTCCATGTTGTGCTTAAAATAGAGCTCATCCAAACATTTAACTTATATTACTGTTTCTCCTTGATCTTTACTAATGTGCGTTGTGGAACTTTCTCACGCACTCCCTTGAGCTTAATATAGCCAGAATTATGCCGATCCCCTTTTTTTAATTTAAAAACTTGGGATCCATATCTTTAATATTCTAGTTTTACATAAAATTGTTAGACTTAATAAATTTAGTATCTGGAAGTATTGTGAAGTAATAAACACTCCTTGTTATTTCTAAAATAATAAGTTGCAGGCATAGTATCGATTAGTAACTTAGTACCTTCACTAGCGTGATTATGTCATCTTATTGGCTAATCAATTGCCTCTAAGAGGTTAGTCTCAAGAATAACCTTTCCATTTATTCTGATTGTTTGACTCAGATTTTATTTTATTTTTTTAAATGGTGTTGGAACGTAGTCCCCCCCAACCCAAAATTTCCTTCTTCACCTATTCATTTCTTACCGTTTCTACTTTCTGATGTATATGTGGGTGGAAAGTGATCCAAATCAAACTCAAATCAAACTTAAGCAAAATGAAAAGAGAGAAAGATGCGAAAGATGAAGAATATCACCAAACAGGATAGAGATGGATAGTGCAAGACTTTGAGTATGAGATAATCCTTCCGGAGCCACTCACACCTTGGTCTTGGGCTAATTCCCTTCACTCTTCTGAGGAATCACTCCAAAGAAAAGAAGGAGAACCTAGAACACCACTTGAATTAGCCAAATTCAAGATATAGAACTAGGAATTTTTGGGACACAAATGAGAATCACTCTCAAAGGTGCTTGAATTACTCTTGAAAATGCCTTAGAAATCTGATCTACAATGCTCACACGCCCCCCTTTATATAGGCTCAGCAAAAGACAACAAAAGGACTCAAATAACTCCTAACAATTAAAACTAGTAAAATGAAAAGACTAAGATAAATGGAAAGACACATCATAAAAGGGGTGGGGGAGGTTACAAGGAATATTCTAGGATTTCTTAGCTGATTACACCAATCTAGAAGGCTCCAAAACGTGCACAATGTCAGCCACACAATCACATGTAACCGAAGACTCTTCATATTCCCAGAATTAATCCTTGCAGCTGCCTCAACTTCAACAGAGCATAACTTCCAGAATACTCGGCCAAATCACGCGTTCTTGGGCTTGATAGAAAGCCCTGGAAGTCTAGTTTTCAGAATGGGCTCATTTGCTCAATTTGGATAAGCGGTTTAAAAGTTATGGCCCAAACAATGCACCTATCTCAGACTGGACTGGATCAGCATAACGTATCTTTAAGTGATATTTTGCCCAATCAAATGATGTCCAAATTAAACAAACTTGGGCTTATTTGAAAGATGAAATCTTAAACTTCAAAACCATGTGGAGTCTCAAGTTGTGGGACCACTTTAGGTAGGTCAAAAGTGCACACAAAAATCGGAAAATTTCTGAATGAAGGCGGCACTACCTCTTCGGGCATGAACGCCAATTTCCGGCAAAGTTTGGCAACTTCCTTGACCTCTTGAAGCTTGAGTGAGTCCTCCTTGGGCTGAGCTTGATGGTCCTTGGGCTTCTCATGATGGTCTCCATCATTCCCCCCGGGTAAGTGAAAGTTTGCCCTCAAACTAGGAAGGGGCTCATCATCGAAATAGGGGCTAAGATCGGAGACATTGAAGGTAGCCGAAACTCCATAATCTCCAGGTAGATCAACCTTGTATGCATTGGGCCCAACCTTCTCAAGAATTTCAAATGGACCATCGGAACGTGGCATCAACTTAGATTTCCTCTTTGAAGGGAAACGCTCCTTCCTCATGTGAATCCATACCAAATCTCCTGGCTGAAATTGTACCTCCTTGCGATGCTTGTTGGCGCTTTGCATGGCTCTTTCATTAGCCTTGGCAATGTTATCTCTAACTCTTGCATGAAGATCTTGGATCTCCTTGGCTCTTTTTTCAGCTTCCCAACTAAATTTTGTGGGAGTTGGAATGGGAACAAGATCCAAGGGACTCTTGGGATTGTAGCCATAGACAACTTGAAATGGAGAGAGTTGGGTGGACTTGCTAGGCACTCGATTGAATGCAAACTCGGCATGTGGTAGCAACTCATCCCAATTCTTCAAATGCTTCTTCACTAGGACTCGAAGTAAGGTACCCAAAGTCCTATTGGTGACTTCAGTTTGTCCATCAGTTTGGGGATGACAAGTAGTGCTAAACTTGAGTTGAGTACCCAATTTGCGCCATAGAGTTAGCCAAAAATGACTAAGAAACTTGGAGTCACGATCGGATACCATGCTCTTTGGAATGCCATGTAGTCTCACAATCTCCTTGAAATAAAGATTAGCCACTTGAGTAGCATCATTAGTGGTGTGGCAAGAGATGAAATGCGCCATCTTGGAAAATCGATCCACAACCACCATAATGGAGTCTTTGTTTCTTTGGGTTCTAGGTAAACCCGTGATGAAATCCAAGCTAATATCTTCCCAAGGGGCTTGAGGAATGGGAAGTGGAGAATACAATCCTTGGGGCAAAGAATGGCTCTTAGCCATTTGACAAGTAGAACATCTTTTGATGAAATGCTCTACATCTCTTGACATCTTAGGCCAATAGTAGTGTTCCTTCAACATTGACCTAGTCTTCTCGACACCAAAATGGCCAGCTAGGGCTCCTCCATGTAGCTCTTGGATAAGTAGTTCACGAAATCCACATTGAGGTATACAAAGGCGTGAACCTTTGAATAGGAACCCATCTTCTAAGTGGAACAACCCATGGGGGTGCTTAAGACACTTCTCAAAAATGTCCTTGAAATCATCATCTTTTGGGTACAAATCTTTAACAACTTCAAATCCAAGTATTTTAGTACTCAAAGTAGAGAGTAATAAGTACCTTCTTGATAATGCATCAGCTCCTTTGTTGAGAGTTCCCGCCTTATGTTGGATAGTGAAGTGGAAGGACTGAATATACTCTACCCATTTAGCATGTCTAGGGTTAAGCTTATGTTGTCCTTGGATGTATTTGAGAGCTTCATGGTCGGAATGAAGAATGAACTCACCTCCAACTAAGTAATGACGCCAATGCTCCAATGCTCTAATGATTGCATAAAACTCTTTGTCATAGGTGGAGTACTTCTTCTTGGCATCGTTGAGCTTCTCACTGAAAAAAGCAATGGGTCTCTTCTCTTGAGATAGGACAGCTCCAATTCCTACCCCGGATGCATCACACTCTACTTCAAAGACTTTGGTAAAGTCGGGCAAGGCTAGAACGGGGGAACTAGTGAGCTTCTTCTTGATCTCTTCGAAGGCTTGTTGTGCTTGCTCGTTCCATGAAAACTCTTTGCCTTTAATTACCTCCGTCATAGGAGCCATAATTGTGCTGAAATTTCTAATGAACCTCCGGTAAAATGAGGCTAGGCCATGAAAACTCCTTACTTGAGTGATGGATGTAGGAGTTGGCCACTCTTGAATAGCCTTGATCTTGCTTTCATCAACTTGGAGGCCTTGGGCGGAAACAATGAAACCCAAGAATACCACTTGAGGAGTGAAGAAAAAGCATTTCTCCATATTGCCATAAAGTTGTTCTTGTGAAAGAATCTCCAAAACTTGTTGCAAATGCTTGGCATGCTCCTCCTCGGTCTTGCTATAGACCAAGATATCATCAAAGTAAACAACAACACAAGTTCCAATGAGGGGCTTGAGAACTTGGTTCATGAGTCTCATAAAAGTGCTCGGGGCATTAGTAAGCCCGAATGGCATTACAAGCCACTCATATAAACCTCCTTTAGTCTTAAAGGCGGTTTTCCATTCATCACCTTCAAAAATGCGAATATGATAATAGCCACTTCTAAGATCAATCTTAGAAAAGATAGCGGCTCCGTGTAATTCATCCAAGAGATCTTCCAATCGGGGAATAGGATACCGGTACTTGATAGTGATCTTGTTTATCGCCCGGCTATCAACACACATACGCATGCTACCATCCTTCTTAGGAACAAGGAGGGCGGGCACGGCACATGGGCTTAGACTTTCCCGAATTAAACCCTTGGACAAGAGATCATCCACTTGTCTTTGGATTTTTTGTGTTTCGCTTGGAGACATCCGGTATGCCGGCTTGTTTGGAAGTACGGATCCGGGAACGAGGTCTATCTTGTGTTGGATAGATCTTGGAGGGGGAAGGCCATGTGGAATTTCTTGTGGAAAAACATGGTGATAGGCTTGTAGGAGAGGGGTGAGTAGTGGATGTGAGGGAGATGGTGGCTTAGACTCTTCTTGTAAAAGTATCAAGTCTTTAAAAGACTCATACTCATGGTGCTCAGATTTGAGAAGAGTAGTAAAGAAGACTTCCAAATGAGGATTGTCTTTTGGTTGAGAGGGGGCAGGACTTTTGAGAGGGGTAAGAGTGATTCTCTTACGGTTCTTGAGAAAAGAGTAAGTGTTCATCCGGCCATCATGGATGACACTTCTATCAAAAAGCCATGGTCTATCCAATAATATATGGCAAGCATCCATGGGGACTATATCACACCAAATCTCATCTTTATAGTTTTTCCCAATTGAAAAGGAAACAAGACAACGGTGAGTAATTTGCAAACCTTTGCCTTGATTCAACCATTGTATGGTGTAGGGATTTGGACGAGGAGAGACTTGCAGCTTGAGTTTGTCCACCATAGTCTTTGAGGCAACGTTAGCACAACTACCTCCATCAATGATAAGGGAACAAACCTTGTCTCCTACGGTACACCTGGTGTGAAAAATGGCTTCTCTTTGCTCCATGTCCTTTTGAGTGGCAATTCCACTCAAGGCCCGGCGGATAACTAGCAATTCTCCTTCATCGGGGCCTTCTTCAACTTCTTCCAAACTTCCTTCTTCATGCTGCTCTTCTTCTTCTTCGTCATAGGCATGTTCATCACATGCTTCTTGGTACTCCGCTAGGGAAACGATCCTCCTGTTTGGACACTTAGATGCATAGTGTCCCATACCTTGGCACCGAAAGCAACGAACCTTGTCTTTAGATTTGGGCTCTTGTGTGGGGGGTTTTTGAGGGGTTGGAGTGGTGTTTTTGGTTTGTGGTGGTGGGGGATTTTGTGGACGAGGAGGGTAGTACGGAAGCCTTTGTGTGGGGTAAGGACGAGAGAGAGGCTTGGATAGGATACTCTTTCCCTTTGATTTCTTTTGTTGTTCTACCTTGTAGGCTAGAGAACTCAAGTCATCAAGGGATGAATATGGTTGCAATTCAACAATATGAGCAATAGACTCATCAAGTCCGGTTAAGTATCTTACCAAGGTTTGAGAGTCATCCTCTTTCAAGTCGCATTTGAGAAGGAGTTGTTCAAACTCCCGAGTGTATTCTTCCACACTCTTGGATCCTTGCTTGAGTCGATGGAGCTTGAGATAATTGTCTTGCACATAGTGAGAGGGAAGAAACTTGGCCTTAAGCTTTTCTTTCATTTTGGCCCACGTTCTAATTTTCCCTTTCCCATTTCTTGCTCTTTTCGCTCCAAGGTTAGCCCACCAGATTGAAGCATATTTGCGGAGTTTAAGGGCTACGAGTTTCACCTTCTTGTCCTCCGGGATGTCCTCATATTCAAAAATCCTCTCAATGGTGTGCAACCAATCGAGAAATAAGTCCGGGTCAAGTTGGCCTTCAAATTCGGGGATGTCAATTCGGACACCACCAATATTGCCTCCTTGCCTTCGTCTTCTTGGGGCTTCTTCGTCACTAGAATTGGCTCGGGATTGAAGGACTTCTTCTTCCGATTCGACCACCGGTTCATGAGGACGAGAGGGAGTGGGGCTATGAACCCACCTTCGTTTTTCCTCCAAAAGTTGCCCAAGTTGAGTTCGAAGATAAGTGACTTGAGCTTCTAACTCTTCCACACGTGTTTGGTCGCTTCTTGTGGACTTTGTAGACATGTTGGAGATGCTTTGAAGGAAGAATATGCAGCAGGGAAAGTGGCACGGTCGTGCAAGGGGGCACGGTCAGGCCGTGCTATACTTCGGCTGAAGAAAATGCAGAAAAGTAGAGTGGCACGGTCGTGCTTGGCGGCACGGGGGCACCGTGCGAAATTTCTGGACTTCGGGAATGGTTTTGCCGCTTTGTGTTTCTTTTTTGTTTTTTGTGTTTTGGCTTTTTGGGATGTATTTGGGTGTGAAGTGGGTCACTTAAGAACCGTGGCTCTGATACCAATTGATGTATATGGGGGTGGAAAGTGATCCAAATCAAACTCAAATCAAACTTAAGCAAAATGAAAAGAGAGAAAGATGCGAAAGATGAAGAATATCACCAAACAGGATAGAGATGGATAGTGCAAGACTTTGAGTATGAGATAATCCTTCCGGAGCCACTCACACCTTGGTCTTGGGCTAATTCCCTTCACTCTTCTGAGGAATCACTCCAAAGAAAAGAAGGAGAACCTAGAACACCACTTGAATTAGCCAAATTCAAGATATAGAATTAGGAATTTTTGGGACACAAATGAGAATCACTCTCAAAGGTGCTTGAATTACTCTTGAAAATGCCTTAGAAATCTGATCTACAATGCTCACACGCCCCCCCTTTATATAGGCTCAGCAAAAGACAACAAAAGGACTCAAATAACTCCTAACAATTAAAACTAGTAAAATGAAAAGACTAAGATAAATGGAAAGACACATCATAAAAGGGGTGGGGAGGTTACAAGGAATATTCTAGGATTTCTTAGCTGATTACACCAATCTAGAAGGCTCCAAAAACGTGCACAATGTCAGCCACACAATCACATGTAACCGAAGACTCTTCATATTCCCAGAATTAATCCTTGCAGCTGCCTCAACTTCAACAGAGCATAACTTCCAGAATACTCGGCCAAATCACGCGTTCTTGGGCTTGATAGAAAGCCCTGGAAGTCTATTTTTCAGAATGGGCTCATTTGCTCAATTTGGATAAGCGGTTTGAAAGTTATGGCCCAAACAATGCACCTATCGCAGACTGGACTGGATCAGCATAACGTATCTTTGAGTGATATTTTGCCCAATCAAATGATGTCCAAATTAAACAAACTTGGGCTTATTTGAAAGATGAAATCTTAAACTTCAAAACCATGTGGAGCCTCAAGTTGTGGGACCACTTTAGGTAGGTCAAAAGTGCACACAAAAATCAGGAAATTTCTGGATGAAGGCGGCACTACCTCTTCGGGCATGAACGCCAATTTCCGGTAAAGTTTGGCAACTTCCTTGACCTCTTGAAGCTTGAGTGAGTCCTCCTTGGGCTGAGCTTGACGGTCCTTGGGCTTCTCATGATGGTCTCCATCACTTTCTTATATGGAACTTCTTAGTTCTCTGCTCCTCTGCACCACCCATAAGTGAGTCTTGTTCCCTGGGCTTTCCTTGCATAACCTTTTACCTCCCATGTTTTCCATGTGAATTCTCGTTTCAGAAGTGATCACAATTTGATTGTCACAATTCTCATAAATGTCAAGTCTTTGTGCTCTCATTGTGGGTTATTACTCCTTTCTGATTTCTCCTCTCTGCTACCTCTATGGTGATTCATTCTTAATTATCTTTCTAATTTCGGAAGCCTCTTTAACGTGGCCATCTAAAATGAAATCGAGATTTTTTTGGGGGGCTTTCTGCAACTAGATGCATTAGACTTCGTCAGTAATTTATTCATGCAGTTTTTGAGTTGCTTTGTTTTGGGTCCAATTATGCTTTTGTGGACCTAACATTTGTTGGTTGTTTTCTTCTTTTTTTGTTGACTGTGACCAGGGTACTCCCCTTTTTTTCCTTACAGAATCTTATTTTTTTTATCACAACTGTGCTTCATGCTTACTTCTTATGAAGAGTTGCTTCTCCCTTCCTAGTTAGATTTTCTTTTTTGCTTAGCGATCTCAATTATTTATTGCACTTAGTTGTTGAAATATTATAAGGGAGGTAGGGAACTGCCATTCAGCACCGCCTATTTATGATTAAAACAAAGTACTACAAAATGCAACAGGCCCAAGATCAAAGCTTCTTGGTCTGCTTGTATGCTCCTCCCGGCCCATCCCTCTTCTGTTCATACACAATAGCAACAGGCCCAAGATCAAAGCTTCTTGGTCTGCTTGTATGCTCCTCCCAGCCCCCCCTTCTTCTGTTCATACACAATAGTTTCTATGGTTATCTAAAGCATCTTTTTCACAATTTGACGCTGATGAGTGATGAGGGATGTGCACATTTAAGACTCCCCCGACAGGACAAATCTAACATATTCTGGTATATTGTCCGTACAGACATTACCTATCTATTAGATAGAAAGCCTTCTTTGCAGCTTCCAGGGGGTTCCAGGCTGTCTTAGGTGAGCTAGGATGGTTATTATTATAAAAGGTCAATTCTTTTGATGAAATCTCAATAATTGGGATGGAAATCACTGGTGAACTGCTGCTGTAGCATTGGTCTTGAACTCTGTTGGAAGCCCTGTTTTAGTGTCCTTTGGTCTTCTGAAGTTTGGGAGAAAGGGGAAGGACTCGAATGCAGGAGCTAATAGCAACTATCCATTCCCTTTTTCTTGTGACACTTATCTTTTCTGCATTGCCATTATTTATTTTTGATGACTAATCAAGAAATTGTATCAGAATGACACCAAGGGGATGCCACCCAAGTACAAAAAGTGCAGTTGTGAAAATCCTCATGCCTTCAAGCTCTCATGCATAATTTTATCTGCACAATTTAAAACTTTCAAATTCTTCCACCTGTTGATTCTGTTTCTCAATCTATACGCAAAAAGCTCTTATGAATTGCGATTGTTTATACGGATTGATTCACTTGGGTCCTGTTTCTTTGTTTTTTGGGGGGGTTTTTTGGTTTTTTTTTTTGGGGGGGGGGGGTGGTTCCCCACTGGGGCGGAGGGTGTTTGGCAGTGGGCAGTCAGCTTAGTTTGTTATTCAATTTGGCAAACATCTTTGACTAATGTATATTTTATAATCTGCTTTAATGTGCCATATTAGTCATTTCCCAGATAGATGACATATATTTCCACTATTTGAATGTAGAATCTTGCAAGCAGGTCATTGGTTGATGATGTACTGAGGAAAGTTGAAGGACTAAAACCGATTGCAGCTGAATTAGATGTGCCTTTATCTCAACTTGCGATTGCTTGGTGTGCTGCCAATCCTAATGTGTCATCTGTTATTACTGGTGCTACCAAGGAATATCAGGTGAGTTTTAACAGAACTTGACCCATCATCTGTTTTTATACAAAGAAATGCATCATAATCCCAACAAAATATTTAGTTGTTCACACTTCACAGTTCAACTTTTACTCCGTGAAGATTGATGTTCTCTAACTTGTATATTTGGTAATAATATGGTCCTATCAGCTTTCTAGTCTATATAAATGTTAAAACAGAAGTCCCTAAGGAAATCCATGCCTATGTGACAAAATTTGGGAGATTTGGTTTCTGCTTAGTATATTCTAAACCTTTGTATTTTATTAGAATCATAAATGTTATTCTTAAAAAAAAAAGGAAAAGAAGTTCAAAGTCTATTTAAGTTACAATCATTAAATACATAATTAAAACCCTGCTTTTGTTTTCCTTTCCTCTGAGGTTATTATAATATATTAATAATAATATGAAAATAAACTAGACTAAAATTTTAACTCACATTAGAGAGAAACAACAATTGGAGGCCTTAATTATTGTATTGCATTTTACTTAAATTGTTAGGGAAAAAAACATAATATTCCTTAGCATTACTATATAAAAAAACTGACAATAAAAAATTGATTAGTCATCATGCAGGATCAAAAGGTCGATGAATCGTTAAATACCACACTGTATCTAATCTTACGTGGCAAACAATTGAGATGTGATAATTTCTAATCCTTGCTAAGCCAACTTATGAATTTTTCGAAATAAGATGAATACTCAAAGTTGTAAACTAGTGACATTATTGAATCCGTTATTGGCAAATTAGATAACTTTTAGAATGTCTTTATTGTTTTCTTTGATAAGGAAAAAGAGTAAAATATATTAAACTGAAGAATGTACGAAGGCATGGATGCAAGCAGGCATCCTACAAAAGGATTATGTACACCCAAGATAGAACCTATCCACAAAATCAATTACATCAAAAGAAGATTCACAAAAGTTCCCACTATCCTAGAAAAAAAGAGTCTTCACAATAATATCTTTGATTCGTTGAAGGGGCGTCTTCTCTCCTTCAAAGACTCTTTTTTTTTCTCTCGCAAATAGCCTAAAAAATCGCATGTGGGATCAATAAGATGCTTCTCTCTTTAACTTTCCTATTAAAGGCACCCTCCCAAGCCAAAAGATGATTCCTTATAAAATCTGAGATAACCCAGGAGACTCCCCAGCAACTAAAGGATAACTCCCACAGAGCCTTTGCAAATTGACAATGTAGTAGGTGATCAGGAGACTCCAAACCGTCTTTACACATAGAACATG
>JAKOGI010005018.1:0-17702 GCA_029747015.1 Carnegiea gigantea | reverse complement strand
GAAATTACCGAAATTCCCCTACGGACGCCTCGTGGCCCTGAAAAACACATCAGAGGCCCCTTTTTACTGCAACGCACGGACGAAACCCCATGAATGCACGGGGCGATGAAGGTGGTCGAGCTACCGTCCGTAACGCACGCTTAGCTCGCCTCTTCCGAGCTGTCAGTTACGAACTTGCGTCCTCTTTGGAGCTGGCGTGCTGTATGCGCGACTCTGCGGCCGCGTACCCTCAATGAAACATTTGTTCCGCAAGAATCCAATGGGTGCGATCATACGAGCACTAATGCACCGGATCCCATCAGAACTCCGCAGTTAAGCGTGCTTGGGCGAGAGTCGTACTAGGATGGGTGACCTCCTGGGAAGTCCTCGTGTTGCACCCCTTTTTCGTTGTTTTTTCTTTCTCAAAACCACCGATCTTTCTCGTTTCATTTGCTGCTGCCGCCGGATGAGGACTGACCAGGACGAGGAAAAAGCTTCCAAATCAGGCCTTCCGTCCTTGTTCAATCGAAATTACCGAAATTCCTTTACGGACGCGCCTGGCACTGAAAACCACATTAGAGGCCCCTTTTTACTGCAACACACGGACGAAACCCAATGCTCGCACGGGGCGATGAAGGCGGCCGAGCTACCGTCCGTAACGCACTCTTAGCTCGCCGCTTCCGAGCTGTCAGTTACGAACTTGCGAACTCGTTAGATTTAGCGAGATCGCTGAGCGTCTCGGCAGCCGCGTACACTCTATAAAAGACTTGTTCCGCCAGATTCCGATGGTTGCGATCATACCAGCACTGATGCACCGGATCCCATCAGAACTCCGCAGTTGAGCGTGCTTGGGCGAGAGTAGTGCTAGGATGGGTGACCTCCTGGGAAATCCTCGTGTTGCACCCCTTTTTCGTTGTTTTTTCTTTCTTAGAAGCGCCGATCTTTCTCGTTTCATTTGCTGCGGCCAGCGGATAAGAACTGACCAGGACGTGAAAAAAGCATCCAAATCAGGCCATCCGCCTATGTTCAGTCGAAATTACCGAAATTCCCCAACGGACGCCTCGTGGCCCTGAAAAACACATCAGGGGCCCCTTTTTACTGCAACACACGGACGAAACCCCATGCATGCACGGGGCGATGAAGGTGGTCGAGCTACCGTCCGTAACGCGCGCTTAGCTCGCCTCTTCCGAGTTGTCAGCTACGAACTTGCGACCTCTTTAGAGCCGGCGTGCTTTATGCGAAACTCAGCGGCCGCGTACCCCCAATGAAACATTTGTTCCGCAAGAATTCGATGGGTGCGATCATACCAGCACTAATGCACCGGATCCCATCAGAACTCCGCAGTTAAGCGTGCTTGGGCGAGAATAGTACTGGGATGGGTGACCTCCTGGGAAGTCCTCGTGTTGCACCCCTTTTTCGTTGTTTTTTCTTTCTCAAAACCACCGATCTTTCTCGTTTCATTTGCTGCGGCCGCCGGAGGAGGACTGACCAGGACGAGGAAAAAGCTTCCAAAGCAGGCCTTCCGTCCTTGTTCAATCGAAATTGCCGAAATTCCTTTACGGGCGCCGCCTGGCACTGAAAACCACATTAGAGACCCCTTTTTACTGCGACACACGGACGAAACCCAATGCTCGCACGGGGCGACGAAGGCGGTCGCGCTACCGTCCGTAACGAACTCTTAGCTCGCCGCTTCCGAGCGGTCAGTTACGAATTTGCTAACTCTTTAGATTTGGCGCGATGTATGAGCGACTCGGCAGCCGCGTGCACTGTATAAAAGATTTGTTCCGCCAGATTCTGATGGGTGCGATCATCCCAGCATTAATGCACCGGATCCCATCAGAACTGCGCAGTGAAGCGTGCTTGGGCGAGAGTAGTACCAGGATGGGTGACCTCCTGGGAAGTCCTCGTGTTGCAACCCCTTTTCGTTGTTTTTTTCTTCCTTAAAAGCGGCGATCTTTCTCGTTTCATCTGCTGCGGCCGTCGGATGAGAACTGACCAGGACGAGGAAAAAGCATCCAAGTCAGGCTTTCCGCCCATGTTCACTTGAAATTACCGAAATTCCCCTACGGACGCGTCGAGGCCCTGAAAACCACATCAGAGGTCGTTTTTTAATACAACACACGGACGAAACCCCATGCATGCACGGGGCGATGAGGGTGGTCGAGCTACCGGCCGTAACGCACTCTTAGCTCGCCGCTTCCGAGCTGCCAGTTACGAACTTGCGATCTCTTTGGAGCTGGCTTGCTGTATGCACAACTCAACGGCCGCTCACCCTCAATGAAACATTTGTTCCGCAAGAATCCAATGGGTGTGATCATCCCAGCACTAATGCACCGGATCCCATCAGAAATGCGCAATTAAGCGTGCTTGGACGAGAGTAGTACTAGGATGGGTGACCCCCTGGGAAGTCCTCGTGTTGCACCCCTTTTTCGTTATTTTTTTCTTTCTTAAAAGCACCGATCTTTCTCGTTTCATTTGCTGCGGCCGTCGGATGGGAACTGACCGGGACGAGGAGAAAGCTTTCAAATCAGGCCTTCCGCCCTTGTTCACTCGAAATTACCGAAATTCCTCCACGGACGCCTTCCGGCACTGAAAGCCACATTAGAGGCCCTTTTTACTGCAACACACGGACGAAACCCAATGCTCGCACGGGGCGATGAAGGCGGGCGAGCTACCGTCCGTAACGCACTCTTAGCTCGCCGCTTCCGAGCTGTCAGTTACGAACTTGCGAACTCTTTAGATTTGGCGCGATCTATGAGCGACTCGGCAGCCGCGTACGCTCTATAAAAGACTTGTTCCGCCAGATTCCGATGGGTGCGATCATACCAGCACTGATGCACCGGATCCCATCAGAACTCCGCAGTTAAGCGTGCTTGGGCGAGAGTAGTGCTAGGATGGGTGACCTCCGGGGAAGTCCTCGTGTTGCACCCCTTTTTCGTTGTTTTTTTCTTTCTTAGAAGCGCCGATCTTTCTCGTTTCATTTGCTGTGGCCAGCGGATAAGAACTGACCGGGATGTGAAAAAAGCATCCAAATCAGGCCATCCGCCTATGTTCAGTCGAAATTACCGAAATTCCCCTACGGACGCCTCGTGGCCCGGTAAAACACATCAGAGGCCCCTTTTTACTGCAACGCACGGATGAAACCCCATGCATGCACGGGGCGATGAAGGTGGTCGAGCTACCGTCCGTAACGCACGCTTAGCTCGCCTCTTCCGAGTTGTCAGTTACGAACTTGCGACGTCTTTGGAGCGCGGCTTTATGCGCAACTCAGCGGCCGCGTACCCTCAATGAAACATTTGTTCCGTAAGAATTCGATTGGTGCGATCATACCAGCACTAATGCACCGGATCCCATCAGAACTCCGCAGTTAAGCGTGCTTGGGCGAGAGTAGTACTGGGACGGTGACCTCCTAGGAAGTCCTCGTGTTGCACCCTTTTTTCGTTGTTTTTTCCTTCTCAAAACCACCGATCTTTCTCCTTTCATTTGCTGCGGCCGCCGGAGGAGGACTGACCAGGACGAGGAAAAAGCTTCCAAATCAGGCCTTCCGTCCTTGTTCAATCGAAATTACCGAAATTCCTTTACGGACGTCGCGTGGCACTGAAAACCACATTAGAGGCCCCTTTTTACTGCAACACACGGACCAAACCCAATGCTCGCACGGGGCGATGAAGGCGGTCGAGCTACCGTCCGTAACGCACTCTTAGCTCGCCGCTTCCGAGCTGTCAGTTACGAACTTGCGGACTCTTTAGATTTGGCGCGATCTATGAGCGACTCGGCACGCGTGCACTGTATAAATGATTTGTTCCGCCAGATTCTGATGGGTGCGATCATCCCAGCATTAATGCTCCGGATCCCATCAGAACTGCGCAGTGAAGCGTGCTTGGGCGAGAGTAGTCCCAGGATGGGTGACCTCCTGGGAAGTCCTCGTGTCGCACCCCCTTTTCGTTGTTTTTTTCTTCCTTAAAAGCGCCGATCTTTCTCGTTTCATCTGCTGCGGCCGTCGGATGAGAACTGAACAGGACGAGGAAAAAGCATCCAAGTCAGGCCTTCCGCCCATGTTCACTTGAAATTACCGAAATTCCCCTACGGACGCGTCCAGGCCCAGAAAACCACATCAGAGGTCGTTTTTTAATACAACACACGGACGAAAACCCATGCATGCACGGGGCGATGAGGGTGGTCGAGCTACCGTCCGTAACGCACTCTTAGCTCGCCGCTTCCGAGCTGCCAGTTACGAACTTGCGATCTCTTTAGATTTGGAGCGATGTATGGGCGGGACCTGTCATCGGTCGTTGCACTTAGAAAAGATGTTCTGCCAGATGGGTGCGATCAAACCAGCATTGATGCACCGGATCCCATCAGAACTCCGCAGTTAAGCGTGCTTGGGCGAGAGTAGTGCTAGGATGGGTGACCTCCTTGGAAGTCCTCGTATTGCACCCCCTTTTCGTTGTTTTTTTCTACCTTAAAAGCGCCGATCTTTCTCGTTTCATCTGCTGCGGCCGTCGGATGAGAACTGACCAGGACGAGAAAAAAGCATCCAAGTCAGGCCTTCCGCCCATGTTCACTTGAAATTTCCGAAATTCCCCTACGGACGCGTCCAGGCCCTGAAAACCACATCAGAGGTCGTTTTTTAATACAACACACGGACGAAACCCATGCATGCACGGGGCGATGAGGGTGGTCGAGCTACCGTCCGTAACGCACTCTTAGCTCACCGCTTCCGAGCTGCCAGTTACGAACTTGCGATCTCTTTGGAGATGGCGTGCTGTATGCACAACTCAACGGCCGCTCACCCTCAATGAAACATTTGTTCCGCAGGAATCCAATGGGTGCGATCATCCCAGCACTAATGCACCGGATCCCATCAGAAATGCGCAATTAAGCGTGCTTGGGCGAGAGCAGTACTAGGATGGGTGACCCCCTGGGAAGTCCTCGTGTTGCCCCCCTTTTTCGTTATTTTTTTCCTTCTTAAAAGCACCGGTCTTTCTCGTTTCATTTGCTGCGGCCGTCGGATGGGAACTGACCGGGGCGAGGAAAAAGCTTTCAAATCAGGCCTTCCGCCCTTGTTCACTCGAAATTACCGAAATTCCTCCACGGACGCCTCCTGGCACTGAAAACCACATTAGAGCCCCTTTTTACTGCAACACACGGACGAAACCCAATGCTCGCACGGGGCGATGAAGGCGGTCGAGCTACCGTCCGTAACGCACTCTAAGCTCGCCGCTTCCGAGCAGTCAGTTACGAACTTGCGAACTCTTTAGATTTGGCGCGATCTATGAGCGACTCGGCAGCCGCTTAAACTCTATAAAAGACTTGTTCCGCCAGATTCCGATGGGTGCGATCATACCAGCACTGATGCACCGGATCCCATCAGAACTCCGCAGTTAAGCGTGCTTGGGCGAGAGTAGTGCTAGGATGGTGACCTCCTGGGAAGTCCTCGTGTTGCACCCCCTTTTCGTTGTTTTTTTCTTTCTTAGAAGCGCCGATCTTTCTCGTTTCATTTGCTGTGGCCAGCGGACAAGAACTGACCAGGACGTGGAAAAATTATCCAAATCAGGCCATCCGCGTATTTCAGTCGAAATTACCGAAATTCTCCTACGGATGCCTCGTGGCCCTGAAAAACACATCAGAGTCCCCTTTTTACTGCAACGCACGTACGAAACCCCATGCATGCACGGGGCAATGAAGGTGGTCGAGCTACCATCCGTAACGCACGCTTAGCTCGCCTCTTCCGAGTTCTCAGTTACGAACTTGCGACCTCTTTGGAGCCGGCGTGCTTTATGCGCAACTCAGCGGTCGCGTACCCTCAATGAAACATTTGTTCCGCAAGAATTCGATGGGTGCGATCATACCGGCACTAATGCACCGGATCCCATCAGAACTCCGCAGTTAAGCGTGCTTGGGCGAGAGTAGTACTGGGATGGTGACCTCCTGGGAAGTCCTCGTGTTGCACCCCTTTTTCGTTGTTTTTTCTTTCTCAAAACCACCGATCTTTCTCGTTCCATTTGCTGCGGCCGCCGGATGAGGACTGACCAGGACGAGGAAAAAGCTTCCAAATCAGGCCTTCCGTCCTTGTTCAATCGAAATTACGGAAATTCCTTTACGGACGCCGCCTGGTACTGAAAACCACATTAGAGGCCCCCTTTTACTGCAACACACGGACGAAACCCAATGCTCGCACGGGGCGATCAAGGCGGTCGAGCTACCGTCCGTAACGCACTCTTAGCTCGCCGCTTCCGAGCTGTCAGTTACGAACTTGCGAACTCTTTAGATTTTGCGCGATCTATGAGCGACTCGGCAGCCGCGTACACTCTATAAAAGACTTGTTCCGCCAGATTCCGATGGGTGCGATCACATTAGCACTGATGCACCGGATTCCATAAGAACTCCGCAGTTAAGCGTGCTTGGGCGAGAGTAGTGCTAGGACGGGTGACCTCCTGGGAAGTCCTCGTGTTGCACCCCTTTTTCGTTGTTTTTTCTTTCTTAGAAGCGCCGATCTTTCACGTTTCATTTGCTGTGGCCAGCGGATAAGAACTGTCCGAGACGTGGAAAAAGCATCCAAATCAGGCCATCCGCCTATGTTCAGTCGAAATTACCGAAATTCCCCTACGGGCGCCTCGTGGCTCTGAAAAACACATCAGAGGCCCCTTTTTACTGCAACGCACGGACGAAACCCCATGCATGCACAGGGCGATGAAGGTGGTCGAGCTACCGTCCGTAACGCACGCTTAGCTCGCCTCCTCCGAGTTGTCAGCTACGAACTTGCGACCTCTTTGGAGCCGGCGTACCCTCAATGAAACATTTGTTCCGCAAGAATTCGATGGGTGCGATCACACCAGCACTAATGCACCGGATCCCATCAGAACTCCGCAGTTAAGCGTGCTTGGGCGAGAGTAGTACTGGGATGGGTGACCTTCAGGGAAGTCCTCGTGTTGCACCCCTTTTTCGCTGTTTTTTCTTTCTCAAAACCACCGATCTTTCTAGTTTCATTTGCTTCGTCCGCCGGATGAGGACTGACCAGGACGAGGAAAAAGCTTCCAAATCAGGCCTTCCGTCCTTGTTCAATCGAAATTACCGAAATTCCTTTACGGACGCTGCCTGGCACAGAAAACCACATTAGAGGCCCCTTTTTACTGCAACACACGGACGAACCCCAATGCTCGCACGGGGCGATGAAGGCGGTCGAGCTACCGTCCGTAACGAACTCTTAGCTCGCAGCTTCCGAGCTGTCAGTTACGAACTTGCGAACTCTTTAGATTTGGCGCGATGTATGAGCGACTCGGCAGCCGCGTGCACTCTGCAAAAGATTTGTTCCACCAGATTCTAATGGGTGCGATCATCCCAGCATTAATGGACCGGATCCAATCAGAAATGCGCAGTTAAGCGTGCTTGGGCGAGAGTAGTACTAGGATGGGTGACCTCCTGGGGAAGTCCTCGTGTTGCGCCCCCTTTTCGTTGTATTTTTTCTTCCTTAAAAGCGCTGATCTTTCTCGTTTCATCTGCTGCGGCCGTCGGATGAGAACTGACCTGGACGAGGAAAAAGCATCCAAGTCAGGCCTTCCGCCCATGTTCACTTGAAATTACCGAAATTCCCCTACGGACGCGTCCAGGCCCTGAAAACCACATCAGAGGTCGTTTTTTAATACAACACACAGACGAAACCCCATGCATGCACCGGGCGGTGAGGGTGGTCGAGCTACCGTCCGTAACGCTCTCTTAGTTCGCCGCTTCCGAACTGTCAGTTACGAACTTGCGAACTCTTTAGATTTGGCGCGATCTATGAGCGACTCGACGGCCGCGTACACTCTATAAAAGACTTGTTCCGCCAGATTCCGATGGGTGCGATCACACCAGCACTGATGCACCGGATTCCATCAGAACTCCGCAGTTAAGCGTGCTTGGGCGAGAGTAGTACTGGGATGGGTGACCTCCTGGGAAGTCCTCGTGTTGCACCCCTTTTTCGTTGTTTTTTCCTTTCTTAGAAGCGCCGATCTTTCTCGTTTCATTTGCTGTGGCCAGCGGACAAGAACTGACCAGGACCTGGAAAAAGCATCCAAATCAGGCCATCCGTGTATGTTCAGTCGAAATTACCGAAATTCCCCTACGGACGCCTCGTGGCCCTGAAAAACACATCAGAGTCTCCTTTTTACTGCAACACACGGACGAAACACCATGCATGCACGGGGCGATGAAGGTGGTCGAGCTGCCGTCCGTAACGCACGCTTAGCTCGCCTCTTCCGAGTTGTCAGTTACGAACTTGCGACCTCTTTGGAGCCGGCGTGCTTTATGCGCAACTCAGCGGCCGCGTACCCTCAATGAAACATTTGTTCCGCAAGAATTCGATGGGTGCGATCATACCAGCACTAAAGCACCGGATCCCATCAGAACTCCGCAGTTAAGCGTGCTTGGGCGAGAGTAGTACTGGGATGGGTGGACCTCCTGGGCAGTCCTCGTGTTGCCCCCCTTTTTCGTTGTTTTTTTCTCAAACCACCGATCTTTCTCGTTTTTTGTGCTGCTGGCTACGCGGATGAGGACTGGACCAGACGAGGAAAAAGCTTCCAAATCAGGCCTTCCGTCCTTGTTCAATCGAACTACGAAATTCCTTTACGGACGCCGCCTTGCACTGAAAACCACATTAGAGGCCCTTCTACTTGGACACACGGCCGAAACCAAATGCTACGCACGGGGCGCTGAAGGCGGTCGATTGCTACCCGTCCGTAACGAACTCTTAGGCTCGCGCTTCCGAGCTGTCAGGTTCAGAAACTTGCGAACTCTTTAGATTTGGCGCGATGTATGAGCGACTCGGCAGGCGCGTGCACTCTATAAAAGATTTGTTCCGCCAGATTCTAATGGGTCTGATCATCCCAGCATTAATGCACTGGATCCAATCAGAACTGCGCAGTTAAGCGTGCTTGGGCGAGAGTAGTACTAGGACGGGGTGACCTCCTGGGCAGTCCTCATGTTGCGCCCCCTTTTCGTTGTTTTTTTCTTCCTTAAAAGCGCCGGTCTTTCTCGTTTCATTTGTTGCAGCCATCGGATGGGAACTGACCGGGGCGAGGAAAAAATTTTCAAATCAGGCCTTCCGCCCTTGTTCACTCGAAATTACCGAAATTCCTCCACGGACGCCTCCTGGCACCGAAAACCACATTAGAGGCCCCTTTTTACTGCAACACACGGACGAAACCCAATGCTCGCACGGGGCGATGAAGGCGGTCGAGCTACCGCCCGTAACGCACTCTTAGCTCCTCGCTTCCGAGCTGTCAGTTACGAACTTGCGAACTCTTTAGATTTGGCGCGATCTATGAGCGACTCGGCAGCCGCATACACTCTATAAAAGACTTGTTCCGCCAGATTCCGATGCACGGGATCCCATCAGAACCCCGCAGTTAAGCGTGCTTGGGCGAGAGTAGTGCTAGGAGGGTGACCTCCTGGGAAGTCCTCGTGTTGCACCCCTTTTTCGTTGTTTTTTTCTTTCTTAGAAGCGCCGATCTTTCTCGTTTCATTTGCTGTGGCCAGCGGATAAGAACTGACCAGGTCGTGGAAAAATTATCCAAATCAGGCCATCCGCGTATGTTCAGTCGAAATTACCGAAATTCCCCTAGGGACGCCTCGTAGCCCTGAAAAACACATCAGAGGCCCCTTTTTACTGCAACGCACGGACGAAACCCCATGCATGCACGGGGCGATGAAGGTGGTCGAGCTACCGTCCGTAATGCACGCTTAGCTCGCCTCTTCCGAGCTGTCAGTTACGAACTTGCGACCTCTTTGGAGCTGGCGTGCTGTATGCGCGACTCTGCGGCCGCGTCCCTCATGAAACAAAAAAAATTTTGTTCCGACAGTTCGATGGGTGCGATCATACCAGCACTAATGCACCGGATCCCATTAGAACTCCGCAGTTAAGGGTGCTTGGGCGAGAGTAGTACTGGGATGGGTGACATCCTGGGAAGTCCTCGTGTTGCACCCCTTTTTCGTTGTTTTTTCTTTCTCAAAACCACCGATCTTTCTCGTTTCATTTGCTGCGGCCGCCGGATGAGGACTGACCAGGACGAGGAAAAAGCTTCGAAATCAGGCCTTCCGTCCTTGTTCAATCGAAATTACCGAAATTCCTTTACGGACGCCGCTTGGCACTGAATACCCATCAGAAATGCGCAATTAAGCGTGCTTGGGCGAGAGCAGTACTAGGATGGGTGACCCCCCGGGAAGTCCTCGTGTTGCACCCCTTTTTCGTTATTTTTTTCTTTCTTAAAAGCACCGGTCTTTCTCGTTTCATTTGCTGCGGCCGTCGGATGGAAACTGACCGGGACGAGGAAAAAGCTTTCAAATCAGGCCTTCCGCCCTTGTTCACTCGAAATTACCGAAATTCCTCCACGGACACTTCCTGGCACTGAAAACCACATTAGAGGCCCTTTTCACTGCAACACACGGACGAAACCCATCATTAATGCACCGGACCCCAGCAGAGCTGCGCAGTTAAGCGTGCTTGGGCGAGAGTAGTACGAGGATGGGTGACCTCCTGGGAAGTCCTCGTGTTGCACCCCCTTTTCGTTGTTTTTTTCTTCCTTAAAAGCGCCGATCTTTCTCGTTTCATCTGTTGCGGCCGTCGGATGAGAACTGACCAAGACGAGGAAAAAGCATCCAAGTCAGACTTTCCGCCCATGTTCACTTGAAATTACCGAAATTCCCCTACGGACGCGTCCAGGCCCTGAAAACCACCTCAGAGGGCGTTTTTTAATACAACACACAGACGAAACCTCATGCATGCACCGGGCGGTGAGGGTGGTCGAGCTACCGTCCGTAACGCACTCTTAGCTCGCCGCTTCCGAGCTGCCAGATACGAACTTGCGATCTTTTTGGAGCTGGCGTGCTGTATGCACAACTCAACGGCCGCTCACCCTCAATGAAACATTTGTTCCGCAAGAATCAAATGGGTGCGATCATCCCAGCACCAATGCACCGGATCCCATCAGAAATGCGCAATTAAGCGTGCTTGGGCGAGAGGAGTACTAGGATGGGTGACCCCCTGGGAAGTCCTCGTGTTGCACCCCTTTTTCGTTATTTTTTTCTTTCTTAAAAGCACCGATCTTTCTCGTTTCATTTGCTACGGCCGTCGGATGGGAACTGACCTGAACGAGGAAAAAGCTTTCAAATCTGGCCTTCCGCCCTTGTTCACTCGAAATTACCGAAATTCCTCCACGGACGCCTCCTGGCACTGAAAACCACATTAGAGGCCTCTTTTTACTGCAACACACGGACGAAACCCAATACTCGCACGGGGCGATGAAGGCGGTCGAGCTGCCGTCCGTAACGCACTCTTAGCTCGTCGCTTGCGAGCTGTCAGTCACGAACTTGCGAACTTTTTAGATTGGGCGCGATCTATGAGCGACTCGGCAGCCGCGTACACTCTATAAAAGACTTGTTCCGCCAGACTCCGACGGGTGCGATCATACCAGCACTGATGCCCCGGATCCCTTCAGAACTCCGCAGTTAAGCGTGCTTGGCCGAGAGTAGTGCTAGGATGGGTGACCACCTGGGAAGTCCTCGTATTGCACCCCTTTTTCGTTGTTTTTTTCTTTCTTAGAAGCGCCGATCTTTCTAGTTTCATTTGCTATGGCCAGCGGATAAGAACTGACCAGGACGTGGAAAAAGCATCCAAATCAGGCCATCCGCCTATGTTCAGTCGAAATTACCGAAATTCCCCTACGGACGCCTCGTGGCCCGGAAAAACACATCAAAGGCCCTTTTTTACTGCAACGCACGGACGAAACCCCATGCATGCACGGGGCGATGAAGGTGGTCGAGCTACCGTCCGCAACGCACGCTTAGCTCGCCTCTTCCGAGTTGTCAGCTACGAACTTGCGACCTCTTTGGAGCCGGCGTACTTTATGCGCAACTCAGCGGCCGCGTACCCTCAAGGAAACATTTGTTCCGCAAGAATTCGATGGGTGCGATCATACCAGCATAATGCACCGGATCCCATCAGAACTCCGCAGTTGAGCGTGCTTGGGCGAGAGTATTACTGGGATGGGTGACCTCTTGGGAAGTCCTCGTGTTGCACCCCTTTTTCGTTGTTTTTTTCTTTCTTAGAAGCGCCGATCTTTCTCATTTCATTTGGCTTGCGGCCTGCCGGATGAGGACTGACCAGGACTAGGAAAAAGTCTTCCACATCGGCCTTTCCGTCTGTTCAATCGAAATTACCGAAATTCCGCCACGGACGCCTCGTGGCACTGAAAACCACATTAGAGGCCCCTTTTTACTGCAACACACGAACGAAACCCAATGCTCGCACGGGGGCGATGAAGGCGGTCGAGCTACCGTCCGTAACGCACTCTTAGCTCGCCGCTTCCGAGCTGTCAGTTACGAACTTGCGAACTCTTTTGATTTGGCGCGATCCATGAGCGACTCTGCAGCCGCGTACACTGTATAAAAGACTTGTTCCGCCATATTCCGGTGGGTGCGATCATACCAGCACTGATGCATCGGATCCCATCAGAACTCCGCAGTTAAGCGTGCTTGGGCGAGAGTAGTGCTAGGATGGGTGACCTCCTGGGAAGTCCTCGTGTTGCACCCCTTTTTCGTTGTTTTTTTCTTTCTTAGAATCGCCGATCTTTCTCGTTTCTTTTGCTGCGGCCAGCAGATAAGAACTGACCAGGACGTGGAAAAAGCATCCAAATCAGGCCATCCGCCTATGTTCAGTCGAAATTGCCGAAATTCCCCTACGTACGCCTCGTGGCCCTGAAAAACACATCAGAGGCCCCTTTTTACTGCAACGCACGGACGAAACCCCTTGCATGCACGGGGGGGGGGGCGGGCGATGAGGTGGTCGAGCTAACCGTCCGTAAACGCACATGCTTAGCTCCCTCTTCCGGTGCCAGTTTACGACTTGCGGCCTCTTTGGAGCGGCCGTGCCTTATCCGCAACTCAGCGGCCGCGTACCCTCAATGAAACATTTGTTCCGCAAGAATTCGATTGGTGCGATCATACCAGCATTAATGCACCAGATCCCATCAGAACTCCGCAGTTAAGCGTGCTTGGGCGAGAGTAGTACTGGGATGGGTGACCTCCTGGGAAGTCCTCGTGTTGCACCCCTTTGTCGTTGTTTTTTCTTTCTCAAAACCACCAATCTCTCTCGTTTCATTTGCTGTGGCCGCCGGATGAGGACTGATCAGGACGAGGAAAAAGCTTCTAAATCAGGCCTTCCGTCCTTGTTCAATCGAAATTACCGAAATTCCTTTACGGACGCCGCTTGGCACTGAAAACCACATTAGAGGCCCCTTTTTACTGCAAACACACGGACGAAGCCCAATGCTCGCACGGGGCGATGAAGGCGGTCGAGCTACCGTCCGTAACGAAATCTTAGCTCGTCGCTTCCGAGCTGTCCGTTACGAACTTGCGAACTCTTTAGATTTGGCGCGATGTATGAGCGACTCGGCAGCCGCGTGCACTCTATAAAAGATTTGTTCCGCCAGATTCTATTGGGTGCGATCATCCCAGCATTAATGCACCGGATCCCATCAGAACTGCGCAGTTAAGCGTGCTTGGGCGAGAGTAGTACTGGGATGGGTGACCTCCTGGAAGTCCTCGTGTTGAACCCCCTTTTCGTTGTTTTTTCTTCCGTAAAAGCGTCGATCTTTCTCGTTTCATCTGCTGCAGCCGTCGGATGAGAACTGACCAGGACGAGGAAAAAGCATCCAAGTCAGGCCTTCCGCCCATGTTCACTTGAAATTAACGAAATTCCCCTACGGACGCGTCCAGGCCCTGAAAACCACATCAGAGGTCGTTTTTTAATACAACACACGGACAAAACCCCATGCATGCACGGGGCGATGAGGGTGGTCGAGCTACCGTCCGTAACGCACTCTTAGCTCGCCGCTTCCGAGCTGTCAGTTACGAACTTGCGAACTCTTTAGATTTGCCGCGATCTACGAGCGACTCGGCAGCCGCGTACACTCTATAAAAGACTTGTTCCGCCAGATTCCGATGGGTGCGATCATACCAGCACTGACGCACCGCATCCCATCAGAACTCCGCAGTTAAGCGTGTTGGGGCGAGAGTAGTGCTAGGATGGGGACCTCCTGGGAAGTCCTCGTGTTGCACCCCTTTTTCGTTGTTTTTTCTTTCTCAAAACCACCGATCTTTCTCGTTTCATTTGCTGTGGCCGCCGGATGAGGACTGACCAGGACGAGGAAAAAGCTTCCAAATCAGGCCTTCCGTCCTTGTTCAATCGAAATTACCGAAATTCCTTTACGGACGCCGCCTGGCACTGAAAACCACATTAGATGCCCCTTTTTACTGCAACACACGGACGAAACCCAATGCTCGCACGTGGCGATGAAGGCGGTCGAGCTACCGTCCGTAACGACCTCTTAGCTCGCCGCTTCCGAGCTGTCAGTTACGAACTTGCGAACTCTTTAGATTTGGCGCGATGTTTGAGCGACTCGGCAGCCGCGTGCACTCTATAAAGGATTTGTTCCGCCAGATTCTAATGGGTGCGATCATCCCTGCATTAATGCACCGGATCCCATCAGAACTGCGCAGTGAAGCGTGCTTAGGCGAGAGTAATACTAGGATGGGTGACCTCCTGGGAAGTCCTCGTGTTGCACCCCCTTTTCGTTGTTTTTTTCTTCCTTAAAAGTGCCGATCTTTCTCGTTTCATCTGCTGCGGCCGTCGGATGAGAACTGACCAGGACGAGGAAAAAGCATTCAAGTCAGGCCTTCCGCCCATGTTCACTTGAAATTACCGAAATTCCCCTACGGACGCGTCCAGGCCCTGAAAACCACATCAGAGGTCGTTTTTTAACACAACACACGGACGAAACCCCATGCATGCACCGGGCGGTGAGGGTGGTCGAGCTAGCGTCCGTAACGCACTCTTAGCTCGCCGCTTCCGAGATGTCAGTTACAAACTTGCGAACTCTTTAGATTTGGCGCGATCTATGAGCGACTCGGCAGCCGCGTACACTCTATAAAAGACTTGTTCCGCCAGATTCCGAACGGTGCGATCATACCAGCACTGATGCACCGGATCCCATCAGAACTCCGCAGTTAAGCGTGCTTGGGCGAGAGTAGTGCTAGGATGGGTGACCTCCTGGGCAGACCTCGTATTGCCCCCCTTTTTCGTTGTTTTTTTCTTTTTTAGAAGCGCCGATCTTTCTCGTTTCATTTGCTGCAGCCAGCGGATAAGAACTGACCAGGACGTGGAAAAAGCATCCAAATCAGGCCATCCGCCTATGTTCAGTCGAAATTACCGAAATTCCCCTACGGACGCCTCGTGGCCCTGTAAAACACATCGGAGGCCCCTTTTTACTGCAATGCACGGACGAAACCCCATGCATGCACGGGGCGATGAAGGTGGTCGAGCTACCGTCCGTAACGCATGCTTAGCTCGCCTCTTCCAAGTTGTCAGTTACGAACTTGCGGCCTCTTTGGAGCGGGCGTGCCTTATGCGCAACTCAGCCGCGTACCCTCAATGAAACATTTGTTCCGCAAAAATTCGGTTGGTGCGATCATACCAGCACTAATGCACCGGATCCCATCAGAACTCCGCAGTTAAGCGTGCTTGGGTGAGAGTAGTACTGGGATGGGTGACCTCCTGGGAAGTCCTCGTGTTGCACCCCTTTTTCGTTGTTTTTTCTTTCTCAAAAGCACCGATCTCTCTCGTTTCATTTGCTGTGGCCGCCGGATGAGGACTGACCAGGACGAGGAAAAAGCTTCCAAATCAGGCCTTCCGTCCTTGTTCAATCGAAATTATCGAAATCCCTTTACGGACGCCGCCTGGCACTGAAAACCACATTAAAGGCCCCTTTTTACAACAACACACGGACGAAACCCAATGCTCGCACGGGGCGACGAAGGCGGTCGAGCTACCATCCGTAACGAACTCTTAGCTCGCCGCTTCCGAGCTGTCAGTTACGAACTTGCGAACTCTTTTGATTTGGCGCGATGTATGAGCGACTCGGCAGCCGCGTGCACTCTGCAAAAGATTTGTTCCGCCAGATTCTAATGGGTGCGATCATCCCAGCATTAATACACCGGATCCCATCAGAACTGCGCAGTGAAGCGTGCTTGGGCGAGAGTAGTACTACGATAGCTGACCTCCTGGGAAGTCCTCGTGTTGCAGCCCCTTTTCGTTGTTTTTTTTCTACCTTAAAAGCGCCGATCTTACTCGTTTCATCTGCTGCGGCCGTCGGATGAGAACTGACCAGGACGAGGAAAAAGCATCCAAGTCAGGCCTTCAGCCCATGTTCACTTGAAATTACCGAAATTCCCCTACGGACGCGTCCAGGCCCTGAAAACCACATCAGAGGTCGTTGTTTAATACAACACACGGACGAAACCCCATGCATGCACGGGGCGATGAGGGTGGGCGAGCTACCGTCCGTAACGCACTCTTAGCTCGCCGCTTCCGAGCTGCCAGTTACGAACTTGCGATCTCTTTGGAGATGGCGTGCTGTATGCACAACTCAACGGCCGCTCACCCTCAATGAAACATTTGTTCCGCAGGAATCCAATGGGTGCGATCATCCCAGCACTAATGCACCGGATCCCATCAGAAATGCGTAATTAAGCGCGCTTGGGCGAGAGTAGTACTAGGATGGGTGACCCCCTGGGATGTCCTCGTGTTGCACCCCTTTTTCGTTATTTTTTTCCTTCTTAAAAGCACCGGTCTTTCTCGTTTCATTTGCTGCGGCCGTCGGATGGGAACTGACCGGGACGAGGAAAAAGCTTTCAAATCAGTCCTTCCGCCCTTGTTCACCCGAAATTACCGAAATTCCTCCACGGACGCCTCCTGGCACTGAAAACCACATTAGAGGCCCCTTTTACTGCAACACACGGACGAAACCCAATGCTCGCACGGGGCGATGAAGGCGGTCGAGCTACTGTCCGTAACGCACTCTTAGCTCGCCGCTTCCGAGCTGTCTGTTACGAACTTGCGAACTCTTTAGATTTGGCGCGATCTATGAGCGACTCGGCAGCCGCGTACACTCTATAAAAGACTTGTTCTGCCAGATTCCGATGGTTGCGATCATACCGGCACTGATGCACCGGATCCCATCAGAACTTCGCAGTTAAGCGTGTTGGGCGAGAGTAGTGCTAGGATGGGTGACCTCCTCGGAAGTCCTCGTGTTGCACCCCTTTTTCGTTGTTTTTTTTTCTTTCTTAGAAGCGCCGATCTTTCTAGTTTCATTTGCTGTGGCCAGCGGATAAGAACTGACCAGGACGTGGAAAAAGCATCAGAGGCCCCTTTTTACTGCAACACACGGACGAAACCCCATGCACGCACGGGGCGATGAAGGTGGTCGAGGTACCGTCCGTAACGCACGCTTAGCTCGCCTCTTCCGAGTTGTCAGTTACGAACTTGCGACCTCTTTGGAGCCGGCGTGCTTTATGCGCAACTCATCGGCCGCGTACCCTCAATGAAACATTTGTTCCGCAAGAATTCGAAGGGTGCGATCATACCAGCACTAATGCACCGGATCCCATCAGAACTCCGCAGTTAAGCGTGCTTGGGCGAGAGTAGTACTGCGATGGGTGACCTCCTGGGAAGTCCTCGTGTTGCACCCCTTTTTCGCTGTTTTTTCTTTCTCAAAACCACCGATCTTTCTCGTTTCATTTGCTGCGGCCGCCGGATGAGGACTGAGCAGGACGAGGAAAAAGCTTCCAAATCAGGCCTTCCGTCCTTGTTCAATCGAAATTACCGAAATTCCTTTACGGACGCCGCCTGG
>JAKOGI010005017.1:12500-17709 GCA_029747015.1 Carnegiea gigantea | reverse complement strand
TATACATATGTACGCACGTATGCACGCACACGTACACAGAGACACACACTCACACATATAGAGACACACACACACAGATTTATATACATATATATATATATATATATATATATATATATATATATATATATATATATATATATATATATATATATATATATATATATATATATATATTTTATATATATATATATATATATATATATATATATATATATATATATATATATATATATATACAGATATATATATATATATATATATATATATATATATATATATATACGCACACATATACATATACATATACATATATATATTTATGTGGTCTTTTTGTGTGTGTGTCTATATAGATATATATATATATTATAGTGATTATATATAGTAATAAATATCTATACTATATATATATAATATATATAGTTATTATGTACATATTATTTATACTTTATATATGTCTATGCACATGTGGTGGTGGTGTATATATAATATGTGGGTGTGCGTGGGTGATGTCGTGTGCGTTGTGTTTGTTATAATTATATTCATATATTATAATATATGGTATTTATGTAGCTGTGGTATATATATCTACGTATATCATATATAGTATATACTCTACGTCACAGATATGAGTACGCTAATGTATATTTCACAATATATTTATGTTATAGTATATATACAAATATGTATGCCACTGCTACGTTAGAGGTATATAGAATATGGTATTTACCTGTTTGCTTTTTTTAAAAAGAACAAAGATATATTACAAGATATATATATATATATATATATATACAGATAAATATATATATATATATATATATATATATATATATATATATATATATATATATATATATATATATATATATATATATATATATATATATATATGCAAATATATGCATATATGTATATATACATAATATATAGGTTTTCTCCCTCCCCAGCGGTGCTCTGGCATTTCTCCGGCGGCGTGCGCAGCCATGGCACGGGGAAGGAGAGGCCGCTCTCGCCTGAACATCAGCCCACCTCCACGCTCAACCCCTGATGGAGGCCCTCCAGCCTCCAGGAGCACTAAGCGACATGAAACTCCTGAACCGGAACATGGTCTCGATGCTGTTTCTCCTGCACCATACGTGCAGTCCCATGTTTCAGTGAAGACGACCAGTTCTTATACAGCCATCGTCAACCCGGATGAGAGCGATTCCCTCTCGTACGTCCAAGCCCCTATTTTGAATGGAGTCCAATGCCCCACGCTTGAACCTAAGGGCGTTGCACCCGAAATCGCACATTGGCAATCCTCTGTTTTGTGCACCGTATTGGGGGCCAATCCCCCTCTCGACGTCATTGAACGTTACGTGCATAAAATATGGGCAGCGTATGCGATTGATAAGGTTTGTCTGGTACGTGCAGGACTCTTCCTTGTTCGTTTTAAGAACCTCGAAGAACAATTGGATGTGGTTAATAAGCGCGTATACTACTTCGCTCGAAAGCCTTTCATTGTTAAACCGTGGAATGCTGAGATGGAAATCAACACTGAAGAAATTTGCTCACTGCCCATTTGGGTGCAACTACCCGGTTTGGACATCAAATACTGGGGGACAGCCAGTTTGAGCAAACTTAGAAGTTCTCTTGGCATTCCCCTCAAAACAGACAAGTATACTCGGGACAAATCAATGCTCAAATGCGCGCAGCTCCTCATCGACATACCATTGAAAGGCTCTTTCCCAGACTACATAGATTTTGCAAATGACAAGGGAGTTTGGATATGACAGCCGGTATTCTATGAGTGGCAGCCAATCAAGTGCTCACATTGCCTCATGTTCGGCCATCAGGAAGAACAATGCTGAAAGAAACAGCCCGTGCATCAAGAATGGCGAGTGGTCACCAAGCCAACACCCTGCCCCGACTCTGAGGGATTCATGGCTATGCCCCCTCGCCAATCAGCAAAAGCCCATACTGATGCCCCTCGCCCTGCAACTCCCACAGACTGCAATCGGTTTATCCCTCTTCAAGACGCAGCACCTGATCAAATTGCTCCTATAGTTGGCTCCCTCTCTCGGCAGAGCCCTTATGGGTAGCCTCTGCTCATGGAACATTCGCGGCCTTAATTGGCCGAATAAACAGGAGGACTTGAAAGTCTTTTTGCACACATACAGCGTTGATTTCATAGGCTTGTTAGAAACCAAGGTTAAGGTAGCAAAAGTGGATAGCATTGCAAATAATCTGTTTACGGGATGGCACTGGCTAACTAATTTTGACACGGGGGACCATGGTCGAATATGGGTTGCCTAGAAACCAAGCCGTTTCACTGTGACATTGGTATCGAAAACAGCCCAAACACTTCACTGCCGAGCTGTTGATCAGGCCACTTCGCACCTTTTGTATGTCACCTTCGTGTATGGGTTCAACCAAGAGGGCGCTCGGGCAGCACTTTGGGAAACATTAATAGACATAGCAGACTGCATGGAGGATCTGTGGTGCGTCAATGGGGACTTCAACTCGATACTGTACGTAGGGAATCGAATAGGGGGCACGCCGGTGTTAGATTCTGAGATCGCGGCCTTTGCCGACACCATTCGGGCGTGTGGGTTACAGGAACCCCCACATCACGGCTCATACTACTCATGGACGAATAAAAAGGTTTGGTCGAGGATCGATCGCACTTTCATCAACACGCTGTGGTACGACCAAGCTGACTTCACGCAAGTTAAGTACTTACCGCAGAGTCTCTCAGACCACACTCCTCTGATGCTTCAAATCACGGCCCGCCCGAAACCCAGGCCGAGCTTCCAGTTTGCGACATGTGGGTGAAGGACTCCTCATTCCTTTCAATTGTTCACAATCATTTACCCAAACGCATACATAACCCGCTCCTCCAATTGCAAAAGCACCAAACTTCAGTGCAACGGGACTTACAGATGCTGAACCGTGGCAAATACAAGGGTCTCACCCGAGTTGCTCTGGAGCACCTACAGCAGGCTCTGGCCAATGCCCCACGAATGGCAGTCTCCTGCAGCAAGAACGCGAGGCATAGCGGCATTATATCTCCATCATATCTTCCACCTTAGACATCACTCGTCAACAATGTAAAGTGGATTGGATCAAATACAAGGATGCAGGGACATGATTCTTTTACGCAAAAGCAAAGCAAAGGAAACTCCAGACATATGTGTACAGCGTGAGGGATGATGATGGACTGCAACATCACGGTTTTGATGCCGTATCCAGGGTCCTACAAGACTATTATTCATCCTTGCCAGGCAAGCCCACCCTCGGTGCTCCTTTGGACCCCACAGTCATAGCTATGGGACTGATCCTCTCCCTCAAGCAACAGCATCCCCTATGTCCCCTGTTCGCAGAACGTGACATCAAGGATGCCTTTTTTTCCATTCCCGGCATAAAATCCCCCGGCCCCGACGGATTTAATAGCACCTTCTATAAGGCCGCCTGGGACAGTCATGGCCCCTTGCTATGTGCAGCCATCCATCACTTCTTTTCTACATCACATCTTCCCTCCTATTATGGACACACCAAGCTGGTATTACTGCCTAAAATTGCATCCCCATCAAATGCACGTGAATTCAGACCCATCTCATGCTGTTCAGTTTTCTACAAAAGCATTGCCAAGATACTCGCCCTGAGGCTCAAAAGGGTCCTCCCTGTCCTAATCCAGGCTAACCAAAGTGCCTTCGTACCCGAGCGTGAAATTCTATTCAATATTCTTATTAGTCAGGACATCGTACGGGGATATACAAGGAAAGGAATCTCTCCTTGTTGCCTACTCAAGCTGGACCTACAAAAAGCCTTCGACTCCATGCGATGGTCTTTCATCAAACAGCTACTGCAATCACTCCACTTCCCTACCATCTTTGTGGACTGGATCATGGCATGCCTTCAAGCTACGTCGTTCACTATATACATAAATGGAAAAAAAGGTTCAGCCTCCCCAGCAGGAAAAGGACTAAAGCAAGGGGACCCTCTCTCCCCACTTCTTTTTGTCCTTACCATGGAGTACTTCTCACGGCAAACGTCACTACTCTGCGCTCAGAGACAATTTTCATATCACCTTGGATGCGGACCTCTACAGCTCACGCACCTTATGTTTGCCGACGATGTCTTGCTGTTCAGCAAAGCCCACTCTCCCACGCTACGAGGCATCATGCAGGTCCTACGTGACTTCCAGCTATGTACGAGCCTCCAAGCAAACCAAGCTAAGTCCCAAGCTATTTATGGGGGGTGCACCGAAACACTGATCAAAGCATGCCAACACATTACAGGTTTCAACATAGGTACCCTTCCCTTACGCTACCTTGGTGTCCCCCTCACCTCCAGCCGGCTCACAAAGATTGAGTGCCGGGCGTTAGTGGACAAAATCACAAGGAAAGTGTAGCTATGGTCATTCAGATCATTGTCCTTCGCGGGCAGAGCCCAGCTCATCAATACCGTTCTCTTCGGGATGTTCACCTACTGGGGCTCAATCTTCATCCTGCCCCAAGAAGTGCTAGATCAGATTAATCGCATTTGTCGCAACTACCTATGGGGCGGGAAAGTAGACTATATCAAGGCTCCCGACGTATCATGGCAGGCGACATGCCTTCCTAAGAAGCACGGAGGACTCGGCCTGAAAAACATCAATGCATGGAACAAGGTGTGCATAGCAAAGCTTGTCTGGAGGATTGCCATGAAAAAAGACTCGTTGTGGATCAAATGGGTCCACAACAAGTACCTTAAATCCAGGGAGTGGTGGTCTTACCAAATCCCCACCGAATGTAGCTGGCACTAGCGAAAAATAGTGCGGGTTAAAGAACAACTCAAAGAAGGCTGGCAATGGCATGGAACTGTAACGTTCTCAGTCTCGGCATGCTATAAATGGCTAATCGGAGATCACCCCACATTCCCTTGGACATCCGCAGTATGGTCGAGAGCAACATCCCCTCGGCATAGCTTCATCTCATGGGTCTGCCTGCAGAAGAAGCTCCCTGTACTTGATAGGCTAGCTAGGTTCAATGTCCAGGACCTTGAAACCACATGTCCCCTATGTTCAGCCGAGGAGGAAAATCACGACCACCTTTTCTTCACATGCACCTAGAGCCAAGAACTATGGGGCCTGATCAACACATGGTGGCCATCTACTATCTCCCATACTAATCTGCACAACTTCACAATGTCCCTCAAGAGGCTAAAGAACAATCGCCAATTGAAG
>JAKOGI010005017.1:2500-7500 GCA_029747015.1 Carnegiea gigantea | reverse complement strand
TATACCCTTTTCCTTGTATGTTTTAAATGTAACAGGTGTGTGGAAGGGTGATGTTTTAGCAAATGACTCTTCATGTATTTTAAATGAATAATAGCCATGTCTAGTAACGAGCTATGGCCTATTTTAGCTATTCAAATGGTATTTTGGAGGAATCCCTAAAACGTTTTTAACAAAAGGGAGATGAGAATTATACGTTGAATGATTTTATTGTTTGAAACGGAAAATTACTAGCCGTTATGGCCGATACGCTTTAAGTGGCTAAGATAATGGGCTGCGGACAATATGATATGATGTAAATAATGTTAACCTAGGGGATAAGTCCGGATAAACCCTAGAGGCCTTGACGAGGGCTAACGTAATGGTTCGATATGTTATATGTAGCCACCTCGGGAGTAAGAGCTTAAGCGTGAGCGTTAGGTCTCACTATGGGGTCGAGAATAGTTCTCACCCAATCAGCACGCTGTAATGATCTTATGCCAGAAGTATTTTCCTACCAAGATAAGAAAAACAATTGGCCTTTGCCATTTTATAAGTTTTAAAGAAAAAGAATGTTTTTTGGGCCCAAAGAGGTCATATGGAATGAATATGAAATGCTTACAAGGGTCGTTTTACGACAAATGCGAAATGTAAACTCTTTTAAAAGATTGAGAACCTCAAGATTATGAAATGCTTTCAAATGTTCAAAGAAAGTTCCATTGCAGATTTAAAGAAAATGTTCTTAAATATGATAAATGTGGCTTCAAATAGGATATATGACATGCTAGTGAATCGTGAAATGACATTCAAATGTGCCTAGTGAATACATAAGTCGTGACTTATCCAATGTTTATGTTCTACAACCTGTATCCTATAACATGTTGCCTAACACCATGTTAGTATTAGCTAAATGCTTGATAAGTGAATATTATGAGTAATATTGCTTGAAAAGGGTTTTGTTTTAAGGAGTGGAGGAACACTCACTGAGCATGTGGTGGCTCACTCCATTTCCTTTTCTCTTTTTCCCCCAGGTGATGAACAATGAAAGAATCTGTCTTTCTTCTAAGACCATTAGTTGCTCCTGCAAGACGTACCTGTGACATGAAGTGATGTGGCTGCCTGCAGTAATATTTTGCTTGAAAATGCATGAATTGGGCATGTAGTGGCTCTAGTAGTACAAAACTTATGTAAGTCATTGTAAATAGTTGTTTGTAAAGGCATAAGCCTCAACTGCGAGAGTGTGACTCGCTGGAACCTCCTACTTCCTTTTTGAATTAGGTTGTAATGATACAGGTACCATAAAAATTATAATGTAAATTATGGAAATGTTGAAATTACAGACGGAACTCTGCCGGTGTCGTCTCAGGATTTCCCAACTAAAATAAAGTTCGGTAAAATTAAGAAGAAAGTCAATAGAAGAAGAGCCTTAGGGGTCTTCGTCAGGGGGTGCTAGCGGTGTGACATCCCTAGAAGGCAGTCGGGGGTGTTACATTAGGTGGTATCAGAGCCATAGGTTGAATAACAATGCCGAAAGAAACAGCCCATGCATCAAGAATGACGAGTGGTCACCAAGCCAACACCCGGCCCCGACTCTGAGGGATTCATGGCTATCCCCCCTCGCCAATCAACAAAAGCCCATACTGATGCCCCTCGCCCTGCAACTCCCACAGACTGCAATCCGTTTATCCCTCTTCAAGACACAGCACCTGATCAAATTGCTCCTATAGTTGGCTCCCCCTCTCGGCAGAGCCTTCATGGGTAGCCTTTGCTCATGGAACATTTGGGGCCTTAATTGGCCGAATAAACAGGAGGACTTGAAAGTCTTTCTGCACACATACAACGTTGATTTCATAGGCTTGTTAGAAACCAAGGTAAAGGTAGCAAAAGTGGATAGCATTGTAAATAATCTGTTTACGGGATGGCACTGGCTAACTAATTTTGACACGGGGGACCATGGCCGAATATGGGTTGCCTGGAAATCAAGTAGTTTCACTGTGACATTAGTATCGAAAACAGCCTAAACACTTCACTGTCGAGCTATTGATCAGGCCACTTCGCACCTTTTCTATGTCACCTTCGTCCATGGGTTCAACCAAGAGGGCGTTCAAGCAGCACTTTGGGAAACATTAATAGACATAGCAGACTGCATGGAGGATCCATGGTGCATCATTGGGGACTTCAACTCGATACTGTACGCAGGGGATCGAATAGGGGGCACATCGGTGTTAGATTTTGAGATCGCGGCCTTTGCCAACACCATTCAGGCATGTGGGTTACAGGAACCCCCACATCACGGCTCATACTACTCATGGACGAATAAAAAGGTTTGGTCGAGGATCGATCGCGCTTTCATCAACACACTGTGGAACGACCAAGCTAACTTCACGCAAGCTAAGTACTTACCGCAAAGTCTCTCAGACCACACTCCTCTGATGCTTCAAATCACGGCCAGCCCGAAACCCAGGCCGAGCTTCTAGTTCTGCGACATGTGGGTGAAGGACTCCTCATTCCTTTCAATTGTTCACAAGCATTTACCCAAACGCCTCCTCCGATTGCAAAAGTACCAAACTTCAGTGCAACGGGACTTACAGACGCTGAATCATGGCAAATACAAGGATCTCAGGGAGCAACAACGAACCGCCCGAGCTGCTCTAGAGCACCTACAGCAGGCTCTGGCCAATGACCCCATGAATGACAGTCTCCTGCAGCAAGAACGCGAGGCACAACGGCATTATATCTCCATCATATCTTCTACCTTGGACATCACTCGTCAATAATGTAAAGTGGATTGGATCAAATACGGGGATGCAGGGACACGATTCTTTTACGCAAAAGCAAAGCAAAGGAAACTCCAGACACATGTGTATAGCCTGAGGGACGATGATGGACTGCAACATCACGGTTTTGATGCCGTATCCAGGGTCCTACAAGACTACTATTCAACCTTGGTAGGCAACCCCACCCCCGGTGCTCCTTTGGACCCCACAGTCATAGCCATGGGACCGATCCTCTCCCTCGAACAACAGTAGCCCCTATGTGCCCCGTTCGCAGAACGTGACATCAAGGATGCCTTTTTTTTCCATTCCCGGCATAAAATCCCCCGGCCCCGACGGATTTAATAGCACCTTCTATAAGGCCGCCTGGGACAGTCATGGCCCCTTGCTATGTGCAGCCATCCATCACGTCTTTCTACATCGCATCTTCCCTCCTATTATGGACACACCAAGCTGGTATTACTGCCTAAAACTGCATCCCCATCAAATGCACGTGAATTCAGACCCATCTCACGCTGTTCAGTTTTCTACAAAAGCATTGCCAAGATACTCACCCTGAGGCTTAAAAGGGTCCTCGCTGTCCTAATCCAGGCTAACCAAAGTGCCTTCGTACCCGAGCGTGAAATTCTATTCAATATTCTTATTAGTCAGGGGATTGTACGGGGATATACAAGGAAAGGAATCTCTCCTCGTTGCCTGCTCAAGCTAGACCTACAAAAAGCCTTCGACTCCGTGCGCTGGTCTTTCATCAAACAGCTACTGCAATCACTCCACTTCCCTACCATCTTTGTGGACTGGATCATGGCATGCCTCCAAGCTACATCGTTCGCTATATACATAAATGGAAAAAAAGGTTCAGCCTCCCCAGCAGGAAAAGGACTAAAGCAAGGGGACCCTCTCTCCCCACTTCTTTTTGTCCTTACCATGGACTACTTCTCACGGCAAATGTCACTACTCTGCGCTTAGAGACAATTTTCATATCACCTTGGATGCGGACCTCTACAGCTCACGCACCTTATGATTGCCGACGATGTCTTGCTGTTCAGCAAAGCCCACCCTCCCACGCTACGAGGCATCATGCAGGTCCTACGTGACTTCCAGCTATGTACGGGCCTCCAAGCAAACCAAGCTAAGTCCCAAGCTATTTATGGGGGGTGCACCGAAACACTGATCAAAGCATGCCAACACATTACAGGTTTTAGTACAGGTACCCTTCCCTTGCGCTACCTTGGTGTCCCCCTCACCTCCAGCCGGCTCACAAAGATTGAGTGCCGGGCGTTAGCGGACAAAATCACAAGGAAAGTGTAGCTGTGGTCATCCAGATCATTGTCCTTCGTGGGCAGAGCCCAGCTCATCAATACCGTTCTCTTCGGGATGTTCACCTACTGGGGCTCAATCTTCATCCTGCCCCAAGAAGTGCTAGATCAGATTAATCGCATTTATCGCAGCTACCTATGGGGCGGGAAAGCAGACTATATCAAGGCTCCCTACGTATCATGGTAGGCGACATGCCTTCCTAAGAAGCACGGAGGATTCGGCCTGAAAAACATCAATACATGGAACAAGGCGTGCATACCAAAGCTTGTCTGGAGGATTGCCATGAAAAAAGACTTGTTGTGGATCAAATGGGTACACAACAAGTACCTTAAATCCAGGGAGTGGTGGTCTTACCAAATCCCCACCGAATGTAGCTGGCACTGGCAGCACTGGCAGAAAATAGTGCGGGTTAAAGAACAACTCAAAGAAGGCTGGCAATGGCATGGAACTGCGACGTTCTCAGTCTCGGCATGCTATAAATGGCTAATCGGAGATCACCCCACATTCCCTTGGACATCCACAGTATAGTCGAGAGTAGCATCCCCTCGGCATAGCTTTATCTCATTGGTCTGCCTGCAGAAGAAGCTCCCTGTACTTGACAGGCTAGCTAGGTTCAATGTCCAGCACCTTGGAACCACATGTCTCCTATGTTCAGCCGAGAAGGAAAATCACGACCACCTTTTCTTCACATGTGCCTAGAGCCAAGAACTATGGGGCCTGATCAACACATGGTGGCCATCTGCTATCTCCCATACTAATCTGCACGACTTCACAATGTCCCTCAAGAGGCTAAAGAACAATCGCCAACTGAAGCACATTACTTTTGTAATCCAAGTCGCTGTCATCTACCATATCTGGACCGTGCGCAACCTGAAGAAATGTGAAGCCAAACACATCCAGGCAGCAACCATTTTTAAGCAAGTAAAAGACCAT
>JAKOGI010005016.1:0-17715 GCA_029747015.1 Carnegiea gigantea | reverse complement strand
TATATATGTATATATATATGTAACACCCCCAGCCCCTAGGGCAAGGAGCGCTTCGTTTTCTTAACTCCTTACGTAAATTTCGGGTCAAAACGGATAAAGTTTCCCCTAAAAACTGACCGTTTCCAGGCTAAAAGCTTTACAATAAACTCCTGCAATCAACGGAAGCATAAAACATTCTAAAATAAGCTTAACGGCTACACGTCGTAGTTTATAACTCAACGAGCAACTCGCTCGGAGTACATCAAATAAAATAGTTCATTAATACAGGGGAAGTGAAAGATACAACTCAACAGTTTACATAATCGGTGTATTGGGGTTTACATCTCAAAACGTGGCTAATTTCAACTAGAAGGGCAACTGACTAGTGAGATGGTTGGCACACATGTTTGTACGGAGCGACTCCTAAACCGAATATACTACATGAACTAGAATACTTGTTTACAACGTTTAAAATTCTAGGAATACATTACATGACTTCGTTAAACATGTAAGACCCCTTCAAACGGGCACACACACCTTGCAAGCAAGAATAGAATCCATCTTGGTATAAGTGGCTTGGCTCCTACTTGTCATAATGCAAAACTAGGGAAAAAGGGAAAAGAGTAATGGGATGGGCAACCACACGCTCAGCGAGTATTTCCTGACTCCTTAAAACTAAAACCATTGCAGGTAGTAATATCTTTAACAGTCACTTGTCACGTATTCATACTTCACTATCATATTAGGCAATCATAAATCCTTAAGGAAGGATCACTATCCATGAACTTCACTTTAGCCGTTCAAACTCATTTTTAGGTTCCTAAATTACCAACTTCTTAAAAACCAAGCACTCAAATCACATAAGCAAGCAATGAGGGCTATGGACAGAACTTTCTTTCGTAGGTTACGTGATACAATTCATAATTTATACTTTATCTATCTAATTTACTCATACGAGATGCTTAAACACATGAAGTAGATATTATGCAATGAGATTTCTTTAGCTAAACATGTACATTCAAACTCATACGCTCGATGCATTATAGGGATATGGCCATGCTGTGCTGTAGATTTCATTCATACTGCACTTAGAATCTTAATCACATGATATGCATAAAAATCCTTCTTTCTTTTTCTGAAAATACTTTACTTAGCCTTACTTGTAATCTCATTCATAGGGTATTTATAGGGTACACACATTTCAAATCTTATTCACATTTTGTTCATAAGAAATGCACAGAAAGCTTTCCTTCTTTTCTTGAAAACACTTTGCTTAGCCTCTTGAGGCCCATAAAAACTCTTTTCTTACCCTCTTTGAGGCTCATTTTCTTTAAAAGAAATCTCTTTCATATTGGTCATATAATGACCATTATAAGCTTCTCACATTTCATTCATCTTGTCTCTTAATGGCCCTTGAAACTTTCTTTCTTCTGAAACACTTAAAATAGCGAAATGCCAACTGCTTTTCTTTGCTTATTAGGAAAAATACATCTGGCACAAGATCATTACAAGGTGCTGATTGGGTGAGATCTATTCTTAAACCCCATAGTGAGACCTAACGCTCACGCTTAAGGTCTTACTCCCGGGACGGCTACATATAACATATTGGACCATTACCCTCATCAGGGTCTTATGGGGTTTTCTAGCATCAGGACTTATTCCCTAGGCTAACATCATTCATATCATACTGTCCAAAGCACATTATCTTCGCCAATTTAAAGCGTATGGGCTATAACGGCTAATAAGTTTGCTGCCTCTCACAGCGAAATCCTTCTTCATACATCGCATTCTCTTTTTATTTAAATTCCTTAGGGATTCCCCCATTCAAGCGAGTTCGCTCCCAAAACTATATTCGTATATTTAAAATAGGCCATCGATTGCTAATAGTCATGGCTACTATTAGTTACAACCATGAAAAACTTTCTTTTTCAAACACACCCTCACTCACAACAAGAAACTTGATGACATAAAGGGAAGGAGGTTTGCACGTAACACATTCGAACACTTTATAATCAATTCAACATAACGAGCCACATGGCCTCGCAATCCACATGATTGCGGTTAAACATTAACCAGGCTCCGTCCTTACACAACACCGACCACAAAGGACCTCAAAATTCTCAACAGTTCATCCTCAAGCCATCCGACTATCAACTTGGTTTTTAATTCCATAACCATAGCATAATATCATAAACATGAAATGAAATACCTTCGTGTAAACTTACCGAGCGAGCAGCAACCATCCAGCAGCTCGATATAGCATATATAAGCACATATATATATATATATATATATATATATATATATATATATATATATATATATATATATATATATATATATATATATATATATATATATATATATATATATATATATATAATATATATATATATATATATATATATATATATATATATATATATATATATATATATGTATATGTTGCATTCACTTGAAATAAGAACTTAACGAACTGAAATAAACTCACAAGGCATAAAAGTAGCCTACATTCCTAGGTGGTAAGCATGCCAAGTTCATGTCATTTTAAGGCATAGCTAACCAACTAAACACGTCATTCTCAAAGCATAACTAACCAACTAAACATGCCATCTTCAAAGTATAACTAATCAACTAAACATACCATTTCCAAGCACAACTTCACTTAACTTAACAAGCATCGATTTGAAGCGTGCTTAGGTCTTTTCAAGGCTACTTTTAAACATGAACTAACCCAATTAACATGCATCGGTTATAGGCATTCTTAGTTCATTTCGAAGTCGTTTTCAAGCATGAATTAGTTAACTTAATGAGCATCGATTTGAAGTATTCGTATATTATTTCGAAGCTACTTATAAGCAAGTATTAACTAAACTAATATATACCGATTCAAAGCCATTTTCAAGCATTAATTAACTAAACTAACATATATCGATTCAAGGCATCGTTGGGTTATTTCGAAGTCACTTTTAGGCATGAGCTAACTAAACTTCACATACATCGATTTAAACTAAATTCAGCCGAAACAGAACATGCATAACCCCAATCGATCTAACTAATCCTGAACTGACATGCATCACAACTTGAGGGCTAAAACATTTTCGAAATTACTAATATCTAGGAGGGGAAAAACACCCACCTCGATTCTGAGCTAGAGGACCCGACTCCTAGCTGTTGGCTCGACTTTGTGTGCTGGGACAACCCAAATTCCTCGACTCTTGCTCATAGACGCACGAACAGCCCCAGACCATGCCCAATCTCACGCAATTCGAACCCCGAATTCACCCAAATGCTCACTCGCTGACTTCAACTTGTGGAGGATGCTTGAGGCTACGAACTTACTTGCAATTTATAGCGGAATCGAAGTAACTAAAAGCTAGATGCCATGGTTATGCTTCGACTCGCGTCTAGGCTTCGAATTGCCGCCCAAACCCACCAAAAACTTCGTGGTTCTTCTCCGTTTTCGCTCAAATTTTGCACCAGAGGTTCGTTTGTTGGTGGGGAAGGTTGAATGAGGGGGATTTTGAGTTCGGTTAAGGCAAGGTCGAGGGTTTTCGAGCTCCCTTGGCCGTGCGTATGGTGGGTAGCAGAGGAGGAAGGAGAAGAGAGAGAGATGAACTGGGGAGGGGGATCGGGGGTCGCGTGCCTAGGGAGGAGGAAGAAGGCCCTTGTGCGATTTGACAAAAATACCCCTCCCTTCTCTCCCTTTTTTTGGGAACCAAGTCTGATCAATGATTAACGCCGCTAGTCTAATTCGTATCCCGAACTCTAAACCCAAATCGATAATACGACCCTTCATCGATTATTCGTTTCCTGATCTCAAATTCGTTAACGCTCAGTCTAGGTTCGATTTGAAACGTTCTAAAACTGGCGTCCTAACTAAATTCAGGAAACAACTAAATAAATCGAATGACGATTTTGAAGGTATAAGTTCGCATCAGCTCAAGGATTTTCTAAATAATTGACGATAATATTAATAATATAAACAGCAATGAAATATTCTTTTTAGCAAAATAATCGCTCATATAGGCACATAAATAATAATTTAACTCGTATAGTTAATAAAAATACTATTTTACGATGCAAAAAGGCAATACGACCAGCTTAACGTAAAATAGGGAACGTGGGCGTTACATTCTTCCCCCCTTAAAAGATTTTCGTCCCCAAAATTCTAAACTATATTCGGTTGTACCTAAGACGTGTATACACATGATACAATCTGCACAACATGCACTATAATCCAAAATCTTGTTCTATAATTAGTTGAGAACCGGAAAAAGGCTTATGGTATCCAGTCTCCTCTTCGCCAATCCTCTTCAAGCATCTACTCACTCTATTTAGGTGCCGAGGAAAAATCACATTGAAGAGAGGCAAATGAGTTGGCATGGACAACTATATTGAGCTTGTTTTAAAAATGAACATGGACTTTCGATAATTTAGACTAAATCCACCTAGTGAACAACAACTCTATACATATGCACCTATAAGTGGGCATCTAAAGGTATGACCAATGGGACAATGACATCTCAAGATCATGTGCTAGTAGTCTCATTCTAAAACATGAATTCAGTCACTTTTGGGATCACGATGATTAACATGGAGACTCCTATAACACATTGAGAATAATAAGAATGTCACATAGCACCACGTAGCATCACTTAAGCATAATAGCATCGCATAGCATCGCATTGTATCAACAATTCAGCATCCTCAACTCCAGGAATTGTAAGTAATATGAAACCGTCTAATGTACATATGGCAAGCAATTTACAAAACGAAAGCATATGTGACCTACATTCCTATCCTCTTACACTATCTCCAGCTAATCTTTAGGCGTTTCATTCATGGCAACTTAGACATGACATGTCAAGGTCGTATGAAAAGGGTCTAACTTAATTAGGTTCATTCAAAAGCATGAAGATATTAGGTCAATCCAAAGTTAAATCATTTACTAGAAAGTTACCACGTCACACTAAGATAGCAGAGACATCAAATTATGCCATGTCGACAATGAAGGGACCTGAAGTGGCATTTGGAATCACATTGGCATCACGTAGAGTCAATCACAGAACATACCAAGGGTTAAGAATCACATATAACACGAACCAACAATACATGTCGATAGGAACAATTTGGGAAGAAAACTCCAAGGTAAGAATGTAAATCAATGGTTTTCGATGGGGGAGACTTTTCCTAAGGTACCTACTTAGAGCTGATTATCTTTTAAGTCATAAATTCATACAAATGAATGGTTATGCTCCTAGACGAATCCTGGGCCTGTGGCTTATGGGCCTACATGCTTCCGCTGCGCTACTCTGATCAAACATATGGGGGCAAGAATATGTGAATGCAGGTTTCTAGGGTCGTCTCATCATGCTTCAAATACGGACATATGCAGTTACTCAGCTATAACATGGAATCATAGAATTCACGGACTGCAAACAATGAGTCAGAGGTCATGTCATGCCATGAATTACAAAACTTAAATCATCTAGATAACCAAGTCATATAATAAACCAACTTAAGTCAAGCAAATACCAAGATATGCATTTGCTGAGCCAATCATTCATAAGACACCTTAAATAACCGTACATAATGATCCTAAGCAATTATACGGCCTTCCGTGACCTTTACACTTTACATAATGTTACGCACATGCTTCAAAACACATGGACTCACGGTGGTGTCTCACGAAAAGACATCTACGTAAGTATACATGAATACACCCCTCATTTAAAACCTAAGGTCGAGGTTATGCCTCGAGGGTTGTCCAAACTGTTTGGAGTCAGCCAACAATCAACTAACGGGGGGTAACAACGAGAGCATTATTGGCCTTACGGATATACATTGAGGTTTTGTGACGCATTTTTCTCACAGGTACTTATGGAGGTTCGAGGAATTCCTAGTACAGATGGGAAGGTTCTACTTTCTACTATTGGCATCCTTGCTTCTACACTTAGTGCTTGTGCTTACGAAAGTGTTGGGAAGGCATAGATTGTCGTCCTAGGAGGTAATAAAGTGATGCATGTGGGGTAATAATTCTAAAGCCTACTAGGTCCTTTCTCCCTTGCGCTTTCTAGGTGTATTGGGGTTTGATATAGCTAGGATACTACCAATTTCACATAGGACATCAAGAGCATTATATAGGTGGCAACAAGCTTCGCGCTAGACAATGAGGGCAATTTCCATGCGATGGTCAAAAGAAATATACTACTACTGCTTAATTTCTATCCAAGCACATCGGAATCTCATTTAATTTCTTACAATTCCAAATTCACATATAGGAGGTATCACCTAGTGAGATTTTCCGTCATAGAAAGCTGCCTCTAATCACTTGCAACAAATCATCATTAACACATCCGATAATGCATGCACCTTGGTATGTGAACACTCAAAGTCATTTGATTACGCACAGAGAGTTAAGCTCGTAGGGTTAACCCAAGCATTATTGCAAAGCAAATGCGAGTCTTCGGTTACAACAATAAGACCCAACCAAACAATTAGAAAGGTTTCTAATGCGAAGGCACAACCCTAACTCACTAATCGGAAGACTTTAACTTTCAAGGTCTTCAGTTTTTTTTTAAGGGAATAGTTTAACTGCTTCTTGCTCTCTCTCTCTACCAACCTTTGAGTACGTCTGCTCACTCCATTATGGGGCCCAAGGAGCAAACATACTTTTGGGGCAAAGATGAGCTTAGAATTAAGGCTTTTCAACCATTTGAATTCATCATATGTTCTTTAAACTTTCGATTAAAATCACCAAGGCATATAAGCGAAACAATTTTGACTAAGCTAACACTTAAGTTATCCACGAGAATACGAGCCACTCGGCTTACACCTTAGCAAATGGTTCTTTTATCCAACCAATCAGCTCACTCAAGCTGCACACAACTAACTAAATGCACCAACGTTCACGTAAAACTCACGTTTGCACACAAAGCAGGCATATATCACATCATCGTGAATGCATCCTTAGATAACTAAATGAAATGCAAGACTCAGCTCGCGGCCTATGGTCGCAGGACCTTACTCTGATACCATCAATGTAACACCCCCAGCCCCTAGGGCCACGAGCGTTACATTTTCTTAACTTCTTCCTTAAATTCCGGGGCGAAACGGACAGAATTTTCCCTAAAAACTGATCGTTTCCAGGCTAAAAGCCTTACAATAAACCCCTGCAATCAACGGAAGCATAAAATATTCTAAAATAAGCTCAACGGCTAAACGCCGGAGTTCATAACTCAACGAGCAACTCGCTCGGAGTACATCAAATAAAATAGTTCATTAATACAGGGGAAGTGAAAGATACAACTCAACGGTTCACACAACCGGTGTACTAGGGTTTACATCCCAAAACGTGACTGATTTCAACTAGAAAGGCAACTAACTAGTGAGATGGTTGGCACACATGGTCGAACAGAGCGACTTCTAAACCGAATATACTACATGAACTAGAATACTTGTTTACAACGTTTAAAATTCTAAGAATACATTACATAACTTCATTAAACATGTAAGACCCCTTCAAATGGGCACACATGACACCTTACAAGCAAGAATAGAATCTATCTTAGCATAAGTGGCTTGGCTCCTACTTGTCATAATGCAAACCTAGGGAAAAAGGGAAAAGAGTAATAGGATGAGCAACCACACGCTCAGTGAGTATTCCCTAACTCCTTAAAACTAAAACCATTATAGGCAGTAATATCTTTAATAGTCACTTATCACGTATTCATACTTTACTATCATATTAGGCAATCATAAATTCTTAAGAAATGATCACTATCCATAAACTTCATTTTAGCAGTTCAAACTCATTTTTATGTTCCTAAATAACCAACTTCTTAAAAACCAAGCACTCAAATCACATGAGCAACCAACGAGGGCTAAGCACAGAACTTTCTTTCACAGGTTACATGATACAATTCGTGATTTCTGCTTTATCTATCTAATTCACTCATACGAGATACTTAAACAGATGAAGTAGAGATTATGCAATGAGCTTTCTTTAGCTAAACATGTACATTCAAACTCATATGCTTGATGCATTATAGGGATATGGCCATGCTATGCTTGAGATTTCATTCATACTGCACTTAGAATCTTAATCACACGATAAGCATAAAAATCCTTCTTTCTTTTTTTGGAAACACTTTACTTAGCCTTACTTGCAATCTCATTCATAGGGTATTCATAGGGTACACACATTTCAAATCTCATTCACATTTCGTTCATAAGAAATGCATAGAACATGCACAGAAAGCTTTCCTTCTTTTCTTGAAAATACTTTGCTTAGCATCTTGAGGCCCATAAAAACTCTTTTCTTAGCCTCTTTGAGGCTCTTTTTCTGTAAAATAAATCTCTTTCTTATTAGTCGCATAACGACCCTTATAAGCTTTTCACATTTCATTCATCTGGCCTCTTAACGGCCCTTGAAATTTTCTTTCTTCTGAAACACTTAAAATGGCAAAATGCCAACTGCTTTTCTTTGCTTGCTATGAAAAAATACATCTGGCAGAAGAATATTACAGGGTGCTGATTGGGTGAGATCTATTCTCAAACCCCATAGTGAGACCTAACGCTCACGCTTAAGCTCTTAATCCCGGGACGGCTACATATAACATATTGGACCATTACCCTCATCAGGGTTTTCTAGGGTTTCCTAGTACCAGGAGTTATTCCCTAGCTAACATCATTCATATCATATTGTCCAAAGCACATTATCTTCGCCAATTTAAAGCGTATGGGCGATAACGGATAGGTTTACTGGCTCTCATAGCGAAATCCTTTTTGATACATCGCATTCTCTTTTTATTTAAATTCCTTAGGGATTCCCTCGTTCAAGCGAGTTCACTCCCAAAACTGTATTCGTATATTTAAAATAGGCCATCGATTGCTAATAGTCATGACTTCTATTAGTTACAACCATGAAAACTTTCTTTTTCAAACACACCCTCACTCGCAATAAGAAACTTGATGACATAAAGGAAAGAGGGTTTGCACGTAACACATTCAAATACTTCATAATCAATTCAGTAGAATAAACCATACATGGCCTCACAATCCACACGATTGCGGTCAATCACAACCTAGGCTCCCTCCTCACACAACACCGTCCACAAAGGACCTCAAAACTCTCATTAGTTCAACCTCAAGCCATCCGACTACCATCTTGGTTTTCAATTCCATAACCATAGCATATTATCGTAAAAGTGAAATGAAATAGCTACGTATAAACTTACCGAGCGAGCAGCAACCATCCAGCAGCTCGATACAGCACATGTAAGCATATATATATATATATATATATATATATATATATATATATATATATATATATATATATATATATATATATATATATATATATATATATATATATATATGTATATGTTGCATTCACTTGAAATAAGAACTTAACGAACTGAAATAAACTCACAAGGCATAAAAGTAGCCTACATTCCTAGGTGGTAAGCATGCCAAGTTCATGTCATTTTAAGGCATAGCTAACCAACTAAACACGTCATTCTCAAAGCATAACTAACCAACTAAACATGCCATCTTCAAAGTATAACTAATCAACTAAACATACCATTTCCAAGCACAACTTCACTTAACTTAACAAGCATCGATTTGAAGCGTGCTTAGGTCATTTCAAGGCTACTTTTAAACATGAACTAACCCAATTAACATGCATCGGTTATAGGCATTCTTAGTTCATTTCGAAGTCGTTTTCAAGCATGAATTAGTTAACTTAATGAGCATCGATTTGAAGTATTCGTATATTATTTCGAAGCTACTTATAAGCAAGTATTAACTAAACTAATATATACCGATTCAAAGCCATTTTCAAGCATTAATTAACTAAACTAACATATATCGATTCAAGGCATCGTTGGGTTATTTCGAAGTCACTTTCAGTCATGAACTAACTAAACTTAACATGCATCAATTTAAACTAAATTCAGCTGAAACAGAACATGCATAACCCCAATCAATCTAACTAATCCTAAACTGACAAGCATCACAACTTAAGGGCTAAAACATTTTCGAAATTACTAATATTTAGGAGGCGAGAAACACCTACCTCGATTCCAAGCTAGAGGACCTGATTCCTGGTTGTTGGCTCGACTTTCAGTGCTGGGACAACCCAAATTCCTCGACTCTTGCTCACAGACGCACGAAAAGCCCCAGATCATGCCTAATCTCACGCAATTCGAAACCCAAATTCACCCCAAATGCTCACTCACTAGCTTGAACTTGTGGAGGATGCTTGAGGCTACCAATTTACTCACAATTTATAGAGGAATCGAAGTAACTAAAAGTTAGATGGCATGGTTATGCTTCGACTCGTGTCTGGGCTTCGAATCGCCGCCAAAATCCACCAAAAATGTGGTGGTTCTTCTCTATTTTCGCTCAAATTTCACACTAGAGGTTCGTTTATTGGTAGGGAAGGTTGAATGAGGGGGATTTTGACTGGGTTGAGGCAAAGTCAAGGGTTTTCGAGCTCCCTTAGCCGTGTATATGGTGGGTAGCAGAAGAGGAAGGAGAAAAGAGAGAGATGAACTGGGGAGCGGGATCAGGGGTCACATGCCCCAGGGAGGAGGAAGAAGGCCCTCTCACCATTTGACTAAAATACCCCTCCCTTCTCCCCTCTTTTTTTTGTACCAAGTCTGATCAATGATTAATGCCGCTAGTCTAATTCGTATCTCGAACTCTAAACCCAAATCGATAGTACGACCCTTCATCAATTATTCGTTTTCTATTCGCAAATTCGTTAATGCTCAGTCTAAGGTTCGGGTTAAAACATTCTAAAATTGGCGTCCTAACAAAATTCAAGAAACGACTAAATAAATCGAATAACAATCTTGAAGGTATGAGTTTGCATCAGCTCAAGGATTTTCTAAATAATTGATGATAATATCAATAATATAAATAGCGATGAAATATTCTTTTTAGAAAAATTATCGCTCATATAGGCACATAAATAATAATTTAACTCGTATAGTTAATAAAAATATGCGACAAAAACATTCTTTTTAATAAAATTATCACTCACACAAATACATCGATAATAATTTAACTTATATCGTTACTAAAAATACGATTTTATAACATGAAAAAAGGCAATGCACTCAGCATGACAAAAAAAATAAAGAATGCGGGTATTACATTCTTCCCTTTAAAAGAATTTCGTCCCCGAAATTCCAAACTATGTTTGGTCGTACCTAAGAGGTGCACACACATGACACAATCTACACAGCTCGCACTATAATCCAAAATCTTGTTCTATAATTAGTTGAAAACCGGAAAAATTCTTATGTTATCCAATCTCCTCCTCGTCAATCCTCTTCAAGCGTCTACTCACTATATTTAGGCGTTGAGGTTAAATCACATCGAAGAGGGGCAAATGAGTTGGCGTCGAAAACCATATTAAGCTTGTTTTTAAAAGGGAAAACGACCTTTAATTATCTAGACTCAATTTGCATAGGAAACAACAATTCTGTGCATATGCACCTATGAGTGAGCATCTAAATGTATGGCAACTGGGACAATGACATCTTAAGGTCATATACTAGTAGCCTCATTCTAAAATATGAATTCAAGTCACTTTTGGGATCGCAATGATTAACTTGGAGACTCCTATAACACATTAGAATAATAAGAATGTCACATAGCACCACGTAGCATCATTTAAGCGCAACAGTATCACTTAGTATCGCATAGTATTAGCAATTTAGTATTCTCAGGCCTAGGAATCACAAGCAACATAAAACTGTCTAATACGCATATAGTAAGTAATTACAAAATGAAAATATATGCAACCGTCATTCCTAAGACCTGTGGGTTATGGGTCTACACGCCTCCGCTGCGCTACTCTGGTCAAACATATAAGGGTATGAATATGTGAATGCAGGTTTCTAGGGTTGCCTCATCATGCTTCAAATATGTGCGTGTGTAGTCATTTAGCAATGACATGGAATCATAGAATCCACGAAATGCAAACAATGAGTCAAAGGTCATGCCATGCCATGAATTACGAAACTTAAATCATCTGGATAATCAAGTCACATACCAATCCAGACTCAAGTCAAGTGAACACTAGGGAGTGCAACAAGTCATTCACAAAACGCGTAACTGGTCATGAATAAAGAACTTAAATAACTATATAACCTTCTATGGGCTTTAGACTATATACAGTGCTATGACTATGTTTTAAAGCGTTCATGCTCCTAGTAGCGTCTCATGAAAAGACATCTAGGCAAGTATACATGAATGCAACCCTTATTTAAAATCTAAGGTCGAGGTTATGCCTCGAGGTTTGCCCAAACTGTTTGGAGTTAGCCATCAATCAATTAATAGGGGTTAAGAACAACGGCGTTATTGGTCTTACGGATCTACATTGAGGTTTTGCAATAGATTTTCCTCAAAAAGGTAATTGCGGAGGTCCGAGGAACTCTTAATATGAATGGGGGGCTCTATCTTCTACTATGGGGCATTTCGGCTCGTGCACTTGGTGGTAACGCTTAAGAAAACATTGGCAAAGTATGGGTCATTTCCTAGGAGGTAACAGGGAGATAGAGATCGTACCACAATCCCAAAGTCTATTAGGTTCTTTCTACCTTATTCTTTCTGGGTGTATTAGGGTTTGACATAGCGAGGACGCTACCAATTTCACATAGGATATCAAGCACATTGTACAGGCGACAACAAGCATCGCGCTAGACAATGAGGATAATTTTTATGCAATGGTCAAGAGAAATACACTACTATTGCTTAATTTCTATCCAACCATATTGAAATCTCATTTAATTTCTTACATTCCCAAATTCATGTATGGGGGGCACCACCTAGTGAGATTTTCAGTCATAGAAAGCTTCCTCCAATCACTTGTAACAAATCATCATTAACACATCCGATAATGCACACACCTTGGCATGTGAACACTCAAAGTCATTTGATTACACACAGAGAGTTAAGCTCATAAGGCTAACCCAAGCATTATTGCAAAGCAAACGCAAGTCGTCGGTTGCAACAATAAGACCCAATCAAACAATTAGAATGGTTTCTAATGCGAAAGCACAACCCTAACTCACTAATCGAAAGACTTTCACTTTCAAGGTCTTTAGGTTTTCAAAAGGAAATAATTTAACTACTTCTAGCTCTCTCTCTACCAACCTTTGAGTACGTCTGCTCGCTCCATTATGGGGCCCGAGGAGCAAATCGTACTTTAGGGGTAAAGATGAGCTTAGAGTTAAGACTTTTCCAATCATTTGAATTCAAATCATATGTTCTTTAAACCTTCGATTAAAATCACCAAGGTGCACACACATAACAATGTTAACTGAGCTAACACTTAGCTCATCTATGAGAATGCAAGTCATTCGGCTTATACTCTTAGCAATTCGTTCATTCACTCGATTAGTGAGCTCATATAAGCCGCACCTAACTAGCTAAACGCGCTAACATTCACATAAAACTTACATTTGCACACCAAAGCAAGCATATATCAAATTATTGTGAATGCGTCCTTAGATAACTAAATGAAATACAAGACTCAGGTCGCGGCCTATGGTCGCAGGACCTTACTCTGATACCATCAATGTAACACCCTTAGCCCCTAAGGCCAGGAGCGTTACGTTTTCTTACTTCCTAGTTAACTTCTGGGGCAAAATGGACAGAGTTTCCCCTAAAAAATGACCGTTTCCAAGCTAAAAGCCTTACAATAAACCGCTGCAATAAATGAAAGCGTAAAACATTCTAAAATGAGTTCAACGGCTACACGCCGGAGTTCATAACTCAACGAGCTACTCCCTCGGAGTACATCAAACAATATAGTTCACTAATATATGAGAAGTGAAAGATACAACTCTCACACAATCGGAGTACTGGAGTTTACATCCCAAAACGTAACTGATTTCAGCAGAAAGGACAACTGACAAATCAGATGGTTGGCTCACATGGCCATATAGAGCGATTCCTAAACCGAATGCACTATATGAACTAGAATACCTGTTTACAAACGTTTATAATTCTAGGAATACATTACATAACTTGGTTAAATATGTAAGACCCCCTTTTAAATGGGCACACATGACACCTTGCAAGCATAGATAAACTCCATCTTGGCATAAATGACTTGGGTTCTACTTTGCATAATGCAAACCTGGGAAAAAGGGGGAAAAAGTAATAGGATGAGCAATCACACGCTCAATGAGTATTCCCTGACTCCTTAAAACCAAAACCATTGCACCAGTAATATCTTTAATAGTCACATACCATATATTCATAGTTTACTATCATATTAGGCAATCATAAATTCTTAAGGAAGGATCACTATCCAAAACTTCATTTTAGCTGCTCAAACTCATTTTTAGGTTCCTAAATAACCAAGCTTCTTAAAAACGAAGCACTCAAATCACATAAGCAAGCAATAAGGGCTAAGCACAGAGCTTTCTTTCATAGGTTGTGTGATATACACGTGAGTTATGCCTTGCCTAACCAATGCACTTACACGAGATGCTTAAACATAGGGAGTAGATATTATGCAAGGAGCTTTTTTTCATAGAACATGCACATTCAAACTCATATGCTCGACGCATTATAAGAATATGGCCACATGTTACTTGAAATCGCATTCAACTGTGCTTAGGAATCTTTTTCATTAAGCATTCATAGAAATCTTCCTTTCTCTCTTTGAAAGCACTTTTCATAACCTCTTTAGGTTCACATCCTTTAAAAGGAATTTCTTTCGTATTGGTCCTTATAGGACCCTTATAAGCTTTTCACATTTCATTCAATCTGGCCTCTTAATGGCCCATAAAACTTTTTTTCTTTCTGAAATACTTAAAATGGCAAATGCCAACTGATTTTCTTTACTTGTTAGGAAGATACTTCTGGCATAAGATCATTACAGGGTGCTGATTGGGTAAGATCAATTCTCAAACCTCATAGTGACCCTAATGCTCACGCTAAGCTCTTACTCCTAGGATGACAGCATATAACATATTGGACCATTACCCTCGTCAGGGTCTTCTAGGGTTTCCTCATACCAAGACTTATTCCCTAGGCTAACATCATTCATATCATATTGTCCAAAGCACATTATCATAGCCAATTTAAAGCATATGGTCATAACGGCTAATAAGTTTGCTGCCTTTCATAGCGAAATCCTTTTTCATACAGCACACTCACTTTTTATTTAAATTCCTTAGGGATTCCCCTGTTCCAGTGAATTCACTCCCAATACTGTATTCGTATAATCAAAATAGGCCATCGATTACTAATAGTTATGGCTACTATTAGTCACAACCATGAAAACTTTCTTTTTCAAACACACCCTCACTCGCAAGATGAAACTTGATGACATAAAGGGAAGGGAGTTTGCATGTAATACATTCTAACACTTCATAATTAACTCAGCAGAATAAGCCACACATGGCCTCGCAATCCACACGATTGCGGTCAACCACAACTCGGGCTCCCTCCTTACACAACACCAACCACAAAGAACCTCAAAACTCTAATTAGTTCATCCTGAAGCCATCCAACTACCAACTCAGTTTTTAATTCCATAACTGTAGCATATTATCATAAAAGTGAAATGAAATAGCTACGTATAAACTTACCGAACGAGAAGTAACCATCCAGCAACTTGATACAGCATAAGTAAGCATATATATATATATATATATATATATATATATATATATATATATAATATATATATATAATATATATATATTATTTATATATATATATATATATATATATATATATATATATATATATATATGTATATTGCGTGAACTTGAAATAAGTACTTAACAAACTGAAATAAACTCACAAGGCATGAAACTAGCCTACATTCATAATTCGCGAATAGGAGGTAAGCATACCAAGTTCATGTCATTCCCAAAGCATGACTAACCAGCTTAACATACATCATTTAAAGACATTCTTAGGTTGTTTTGAGAACATCTCCAAGTATGGGTCAACTAATTCAACATACATCAATTTAAAGCACGCTAGGTTGTTTCGAGGGCTACTTTTAAACATGATCGAACTAACTTATCAAGCAAAAAATCAAAGCATGCTTAGGTTGTTTGAAAGGTCACTTTTAAACATGAATGAACTAACTTTACAAGTATCGATGCAGAACATGTTTAGGTCATTTCCAAGGTTACTTTTAATCGAGAGCTAACCAATTCAGCATGCATCAGTTTTAAGCATTCTTAGTTCGTTTCCAAGTCATTCTCAAGCATGAATCAGTTAACTTAATGGACATTGATTCAAAACATTCTTAGGTTATTTTGAAGCTACTTTCAGGTGTGAATTAACTAAACTAACATGCATCGATTTAGGGCAATTGTAGGCATGAAAATCAGTTCAGTACTAGCAGTTTCTGACAGCAACTAAACATGCACAACCTATGCTAATCTCAGTCGAAATGAAACATGTAAAATCAGTCATCATGTTCTCATTTAATCTAACTGATCTTAAACTAGCATGCAACATCATTCAAGGGCTAAAATCTTTTCGAATTTACTAATACTTATAATGCGAGAAACACCCACCTGGACTCCAAGCTTAGGACCCGTTAAAAGGGATTTGGGCTCAACTTAGAGTGCTAGAAAAAAAACCCCAATTCTCGACCCCTTGGCTTGCAGACCACTCGACCAAACCCCCAACCCACGCCCAGAGCACACGAACAGACTCCAAAAACATCTAACCCTTACTCGCTGATTCGAATGTGTTGATGACAATCGATGCAGCAATTTCACTCCCAAATTATTAAGGAATTAGAGTAGCTAAAAGCTAGATTGCATGGCCAAGCATGGGTATGCATTCGACGTCCCAAATCATCACCTAAACCGACCAAAATCGCCACAAAATCCTTCAAATTTTGCCCAGATTTCACAGCTAAGGGTCCGTTTGATGATGGGGAAGGTTGAATGTGAGGAATTCTGAGCTGGGTTGAGGAAAAATCAATGGAATTCGGTGCTTGAGGCCATGAGTGTAGAGAGAAGAAGAAGGAGATGCTGAAGGGGGGAGAGAGACGGGGTTCGGGGCTTCGTGTGGGGAGGAAGAATTAATGGGCCAGGCGCCCCCTTTTTATCACAAAAATGCCCCTTCCCCCTTTTTTTTGTTGTTGTTCTAAGCTGTTCAATAAATAGCACCGCTTGTCTACTCTCGTAACCCGAACTATAAACCCAGGTCGATAATAATACCTTTCGTTGATTAATCGTTTCCAGGTATATCAAGGTTCGGTTTAATAACTAACGAAACGAATTCTAAGGTTGAAAACCTAATCACATTCGGACCCCTACTCGGTTTAGCACTCGTTAATAATCCTTATTAACATTTACTAAAAATCATCGTCACATTTTCGAACTCATAATAACGTTAATAGCAACGAAAACATTCTTTTTGATAAAATTGTCACTCACACAAGTACATCAATAATAATTTAACTTATATCGTTATTAAAAATACGCTTTTAAAATGTAAAAAAAGGCAATACACTCAGCTTAACAAAAACAATAAAGAATGCGGGTGTTAAATATATATATATACATACATATATATATATATATGTATACGTATATATATATATATATATATATATATATATATATATATATATATATATATATATATATATATATATATATATATATATATATATATATCTGTATATATATGTGTGTGTGTGTATATATATATATATATATA
>JAKOGI010005015.1:10000-15000 GCA_029747015.1 Carnegiea gigantea | reverse complement strand
GCCCCGGGGCATGCCCCCGAGAGCGTCCACGCACGTTGCCGGCACGCCCACTGGCAGCATCCCGGGACATGGTCGGGCAGCGTCCGGCATGCTGTCGTGGCAGCGGGGGTGCTGGATGCTTGGCCGCAGGCTGTGAACGCTGGCCGCAGCCCTTATTCGTGAACGACTGGCCGCTTGAGTCCTGAACGCTGGCCGCAGGCTGTGAACGCTGGCCGACTTGTCCTGAACGCTGGCCGCAGCCTGTGAACGCTGGCCGTTGTCCTGGAACGCTGGCCGCCAGCCTCGTGAACGCTGGCCGCAGGCTGTGAACGCTGGGCGCTTGTCCTGAACGATGGCCGCAGGCTGTGAACGCTGGCCGCTTGTCCTGAACGCTGGCCGCGTGTCCTGAACGCTGGCCGCAGCCTGGGAACGCTGGCCGCTTGTCCTGAACGCTGGCCGCAGCCTGTGAACGCTGGCCGCTTGTCCTGAACGCTGGCCGCAGCCTGTGAACGCTGGCCGCAGGCTGTCAACGCTGGCCGCTTGTCCTGAACGCTGGCCGCTTGTCCTGAACGCTGGCCGCAGGCTGTGAACGCTGGCCCTTGTCCTGAACGCTGGCCGCAGCCTGTGAACGCTGGCCGCTTGTCCTGAACGCTGGCCGCAGCCTGTGAACGCTGGCCGCAGGCTGTGAACGCTGGCCGCCGCCCTGTGAACGCTGGCCGCTTGTCCTGAACGCTGGCCGCAGCCTGTGAACGCTGGCCGCAGGCTGTGAACGCTGGCCGCAGCCTTGTGAACGCTGGCCGCTTGTCCTGAACGCTGGCCGCAGCCTGTGAACGCTGGCCGCAGGCTGTGAACGCTGGCCGCTTGTCCTGAACGCTGGGCGCAGCCTGTGAACGCTGGCCGCTGTCCTGTGAACGCTGGCCGCTGGCCTGTGAACGCTGGCCGCAGGCCGTGACCTGTCCCAGCTGAGTATGAAAAATCGGCACGTTTGATGTCCACTCCGGGCACGGCCACCAAACCTCCTGAAGCTCTCTAGGGGGATGGTCCGGGCGGAGTATGAAAAATAGGCACGGTTGATGTCAACTCCGGGCACGGCCACCAAACCTCCTGAAGCTCTCTAGGGGGATGGCCCGGGCGGAGTATGAAAAATCGGCACGGTTGATGTCCACTCCGGGCACGGCCACGAAAGCTCGTTGGGCTCTTTAGGGGGAAGGTGATTGAGCTAGCGCCCCGCCCCGTCCGCGACCCGAGCAGGATGAACGACGGTGAGTGACACCCCGCCCCCGGCCCCGTGACCCCCCGCGCGCATTATAATCTTTGACAGGGCGCAGGGCGCAGGGACGCAGGGGCGCGGGGGCGGACTTGACGGACTTGAGCGGACCTTGGGCGGACTGGGCCAAGGAAGGGTCGAGAGCTAGGCCCCGTGGCGTGCCGCGTGCCCCCATATTGGTGCCCCAAGTCCCGAACGTCGATGCCAAGGCATGCCCCCGAGTCCCGGGGAGCGGCCCCGTGCACGGCCGAGGCCTGCCCCCGCGTCCCGCACATCGGCCCCGGGGCATGCCCCGTGCATCGCCTCTAGAACGCCCCCGAAGCAAGGCCAAGGCATGCCCCCCGAGTCCCGCCCATCGCCCCGTGGCAAGGCCAAGGCATGCCCCCGAGTCCCGCACATCGCCCCGGGCCGTGCCCCCGGGTCACGAGGAACGCCCCCAAACGGCCCCGGTGCATGCCCAAGGCGTGCCCCCGCGTCCCGAGGATCGGCCCCGGTCCATGCCCAAGGCGTGCCCCCCGGGTCCCGAGGAAGGCCCCCGGAACGGCCCGGTGCATGGCCACGGCATGCCCCCGAGTCCCGCACCTCGCCCCGGGGCGTGCCCCCGAGTCCCGAGGAACGCCCCGGTGCATGCCCAAGGCATGGCCCCGGGTCCCGCACGTCGCCCCGGAACGCCCCCGGGGCGCGGCCAAGGCATGGCCCCGAGTCCCGGGGAACGCCCTCAGAACGGCCCCGGTGCATGGCCCCGCGTCCCGCACATCGCCCCGAAACGGCCCGGTGCATGCCCAAGGCATGCCCCTGAGTCCCGAGGAAGGCCCCCACAACGGCCCCGGTGCATGGCCGAGGCATGCCCCCGGGTCCCGAGGACCGGCCCCGGGGGGCCCGGGGCATGCCCCCGGGTCCCGAGGGTCGGCCCCGGGGCATGCCCCCGAGAGCGTCCACGCACGCTGCCGGACGCCCAAGGCAGCATCCATGCATGCCGGGCAGCGTCCGGGCATGCTGTCGCTGGGTGCCGGGGGCTGCCGGGGGGTGCTGGATGCTGGCCGCAGGCTGCGAACGCTGGCCGCAGCCCTGTGAACGCTGGCCGCTTGTCCTGGACGCTGGCCGCAGCCCGTGAACGCTGGCCGCTTGTCCTGGACGCTGGCCGCAGGCTGGGGACGCTGGCCGCAGGCTGTGAACGCTGGCCGCAGCCCTGTGAACGCTGGCCGCTTGTCCGGGACGCTGGCCGCAGGCTGTGAACGCTGGCCGCAGCCCTGTGAACGCTGGCCGCTTGTCCTGGACGCTGGACGCAGGCTGTGAACGCTGGCCGCAGCCCTGTGAACGCTGGCCGCTTGTCCTGGACGCTGGCCGCAGGCTGTGAAAGCTGGCCGCAGCCCTGTGAACGCTGGCCGCTTGTCCTGGACGCTGGCCGCAGCCCTGTGAACGCTGGCCGCCGCTCCTGAACGCTGGCCGCAGCCTGTGAACGCTGGCCGCTTGTCCTGGACGCTGGGCGCAGCCCCTGGACGCTGGGCGCAGCCCCTGGACGCTGGCCGCAGGTCCCTGAACGCTGGCCGCAGCCCCGCGAACGCCCGAAAGCCGTCCCGAGAAAAAATCCCCGTATTTTTGTCGTGCGGTTTTCCCCAAATTTTGTCCACCCCTTCCCCACGATTTTTAGAGGATTTACAAGCTTTGTCCCGCATTTTTCTGATTTTTCTCCGATTTTTAGGATTTTTTTTCGTTTTCGACTTTAAAAATCATAAAAAATAGCTCGGGTGTCCGAAAAATTCCGAAAAAATATTTTTTAGTAATTTCACATCATGATCTTTTCAATGGTACCATTGGTTGCTGCTGAAACATTCTAAATCTTCAAAAAACCCCAGTATGATTTTTCGTCACAGTTGATGTCTACTGGGGGGCAGAGCCAGTAGAGTTATAAGAGCTCTTTATAGGGGAGGTGCTTGGCAAGCAGCTGGGGCAGCAGCAGGGTCAGCGGCAGCCATCGCCCATGCATGGCATGGCATGGCATGATGTCAAAAGCCTTGTTGCCATGGCTTCCTTGCACCGAACCTTGGCGGGCGGATGAGGGACCACCCCGGGGGTCGGGTTTTGCCTCGGGAAGGGTGACTAGCATGAAAATTGTTGGATATCGATCGATGGAGTGCGGGAATCGTTGCTATGCTAGTTCCTACCTTCCGAGGCACCGGTGGTGCTCCTGACGCCCGTCTTCGGTGGCATTCCCTAGGCTTTTAGGATGCCATCACGGGTGGGGGCCTTGCCCCCCCTCACCCGAGAACGGTGATCACCCCCACGTGGGCAGGGGTGATTGTCGGTGAATTCCCGCGGCCCACCATCCCTTCTTTCTTGACCCGGCCCCTTGCTCCCTGACATCATTTCTGTTGCTCGACATGCCCCGTCCTGGGGGCGGACGGCGGACGCACTGGCTTGTGGGATTTAATCGGGGGCGTGTTGCCTTCCACGTGCGGGCTGACCGTCGCAAGCGCGGTGACAGGAGAGGCGACGCGGGATGGGCTGGCCGCCCCGGTTGTGAGAAGCCTGTGTTCGGTGAGTGAGGGCCTAGACGCTTGAGCTTGTAAGCCCCTCGCGCCCGTGAGGCACTGCCACGAACGGTGTGGAAGGCTTGTCTTGAGCCGATCCGTGCGACGACGGCGGGGTTGATCGCTCCGGTGGTGGAAGCAGACGATCGGTGAGTGAGGGCCTAGACGCTTGAGCTTGTAAGCCCCTCGCGCCCGTGAGGCCGAAGTACACGAACGGAGTGGGAGGCCCTTCCCGAGAAGCACTTCCAAGGGCGCGACCTGAGGCCTGCGCGGGGCGGGGAGTGCCCTTCGCATCGGGATTTTGCTGGTGGGGATGCCGTTGCGCCCCTCGTCCCTTGTTTCTTGCCATGGCCCCTTGCTCCTTGACATTGCCTTTCTGTTGCTTGACGACCCACATCCCCCCGTCCCGGGGCGGACGGCGGACGCACTGGCTGTGGGATTTGCGCGGAGGCGTGTTGCCTTCCGCGTGCGGGCTGACTGTCGCAAGCGCGGGGACAGGAGAGGCGACGCGGGATGGGCTGGACGCCCCGGGTGTGAGAAGCCTGTGATCGGTGAGTGAGGGCCTAGACGCTTGAGCTTGTAAGCCCCTCGCGCCCGGGAGGCACTGCCACGAACGGGGGGGAAGGCTTGTCTTGAGGAGCCGATCCGTGCGACGACGGCGGGGTTGATCGCTCCGGTAGTGGAAGCCGACGATCGGTGAGTGAGGGCCGAGACGCTTGAGCTTGTAAGCCCCTCGCGCCCGTGAGGCCGAAGTACACGAACGGAGTGGGAGGCCCTTCCCGAGGAGCACTTCCTAGGGCGCGACATGAGGCCTGCGCGGGGCGGGGAGTACCCTTTGCATCGGGATTATGCCGGTGGGAATGCCGTTGTGCCGCGGGGTGGGGGGTCACCTCCCCTCCTCAAAATCCAACCCGATTTCCTTCGAGATCCCCCCGAAAACCCCTTGTTCACACCACCTTCCTTCCCCTCCCGAAAACCCCTTGTCCCCCCCAGCTTACTTCCCCCTCTCGCCCCACTCCACTTGAAAGCACCCGGACAACCCTCCCCTCGTCCCGAGGCGGACGCGCTGGCTGTGGGATTTACGCGGAGGCGTGTTGCCTACCACGTGCGGGCTGACTGTCGCAAGCGAGGGGACAGGTGAGGCGATGCGGGATGGGCCGGGAGCCCCGGTAGTGGAAGCCGACGATCGGTGAGTGAGGGCCTAGACGCTTGAGCTTGTAAGC
>JAKOGI010005014.1:0-17720 GCA_029747015.1 Carnegiea gigantea | reverse complement strand
TTCTGTTTAGGGTGTGATTTGGGTGTTTAGAGAATGCAGTTTCGGCTGATGCAAATGCCTGTATGACGTGTGCTTTCTTGTTTCAGTTCATGACTCAGGCATCTTGTTGATGAATCCATTGTGTTAATGAAGTGGGCATTGTAAATTTCATTGTCTTGGGAGCCAATTAGACTGTTTCGGTTTGGGGTGTAATTTGGATGTTTGCAGAATACTGTTACGGCTGATGCAAATGCCTGTATTATGTGTGCTTTCTTGTTTCAGTTCATGACTCAGGCGTCTTGTTGATGAATCCATTGTGTTAATGAAGTGGGCGTTGTAAATTTCATTATCTTGGTAGCCAATTACACTGCTTCTGTTTAGGGTCTAATTTGGACGTTTAGAGAATACTGTTTCGGCTGATGCAAATGCCTATATTATGTGTGCTTTCTTGTTTCAGTTCATGACTCAGGCGTCTTGTTGATGAATCCATTGTATTAATGAAGTGGGCATTGTAAATTTCTTTGTCTTGGTAGCCAATTAGACTGTTTCTGTTTAGGGTGTAATTTGGGTGTTTAGAGAATACTGTTTCGGCTGATGCAAATGCCTGTATTATGTGTGCTTTCTTCTTTCAGTTCATGACTCAGGCGTCTTGTTGATGAATCCATTGTGTTAATGAAGTGGGCATTGTAAATTTCATTGCCTTGGTAGCCAATTAGACTGTTTCTGTTTAGGGTGTAATTTGGATGTTTAGAGAATACTGTTTCGGCTGATGCAAATGCCTGTATTATGTGTGCTTTCCTGTTTCAGTTCATGACTTAGGCGTCTTGTTGATGAATCCATTGTGTTAATGAAGTGGGCATTATAAATTTCATTGTCTTGGTAGCCAATTAGACTGTTTCTGTTTAGGGTGTAATTTGGATGTTTAGAGAATGCTGTTTCGGCTGATGCAAATGCCTGTATTATGTGTGCTTTCGTGTTTCAGTTCATGGCTCAGGCGTCTTGCTGATGAATCCATTGTGTTAATGAAGTGGGCATTGTAAATTTCATTGTCTTGGTGGCCAATTAGACTGTTTCGGTTTAGGGTGCAGTTTTTATGTTTAGGGAATACTGTTTCAGCTGATTCAAATGCCTGTATTATGTGTGCTTTCTTGTTTTAGTTCATGACTCAGGTGTATTGTTGATGAATCCATTGTGTTAATGAAGTGGGCATTGTAAATTTCATTGTCTTGCTAGCCAATTAGACTGTTTCTATTTAGGGTGTAATTTGGATGTTTAGAGAATACCGTTTCGGCTGATGCAAATGCCTGTATTATGAGTGCTTTCTTGTTTCAGTTCATTACTCAGGCGTCTTGTTGATGAATCCATTGTGTTAATGAAGTGGGCATTGTAAATTTCATTATCCTGGTAGCCGATTAGACTATTTCTGTTTAGGGTGTGATTTGGGTGTTTAGAGAATACTGTTTCGGCTGATGCAAAAATGCCAGCATTATGTGTGCTTTCTTGTTTCAGTTCATGACTCGGGCGACTTGTTGATGAATCCATTTTGTTAATAAAGTGGGCATCGTAAATTTCATTGTCTTGGTAGCCAATTAGACTGTTTCTGTTTGGGGTGGAATTTGGATGTTTAGAGAATATTGTTTCGGCTGATGCAAATACCTGTATTATGTGTGCTTTCTTGCTTCAGTTCATGACTCAGGCGTCTTGTTGATGAATCCATTGTGTTAATGAAGTGGGCATTGGAAATTTTATTGTCTTGGTAGCCAATTAAACTGTTTCTTTTTAGGGTGTAATTTGGATGTTTGGAGGATACTATTTCAGCTGATGCAAATGCATGTATTATGTGTGCTTTCTTGTTTCAGTTCATAACTCAGGCGTCAAGTTGATGAATCCATTGTGTTAATGGAGTGGGCATTGCAAATTTCATTGTCTTGGTAGCCAATTAGACTGTTTCTGTTTAGGGTGCAATTTGGATGTTTAGAGAATACTGTTTCGGCGGATGCAATTGCCTGTATTATGTGTGCTTTCTTGTTTCAGTTCATGACTCAGGCGTCTTGTTGATGAATCCATTGTGTTAATGAAATGGGCATTGTAAATTTCATTGTCTTGGCAGCCAATTTGATTGTTTCTGTCTAGGGCGTAATTTGGGCGTTTAGAGAATACTGTTTCGGCTGATGCAAATGCCTGAATTATGTGTGCTTTCTTGTTTCAATTCATGACTCAGGCGTCTTGTTGTTGAATCCACTGTGTTAATGAAGTGGGCATCGTAAATTTCATTGTCTTGGTAGCCAATTAGACGGTTTCTGTTTGGGGTGCAATTTGGATGTTTAGAGAATACGGTTTCGGCTGACGCAAATTCCTGCATCATGTGTGCTTTCTTGTTTCAGTTCATGACCCAGGCGTCTTGTTGATGAATCCATTGTGTTAATGAAGTGGGCATTGTAAATTTCATTGTCTTGGTAGCCAATTAGACAGTTTCTGTTTAAGGTGTAATTTGGATGTTTAGAGAATACTATTTCGGCGGATGAAAATGCATGTATTATATGTGCTTTCTTGTTTCAGTTCATGACTCAGGCATCCTGTTGATGAATCCATTGTGTTAATGAAGTGGGCATTGTAAATTTCATTGTCTTGGTAGCCAATTACACTGTTTCTGTTTAGGATGTAATTTGGATGTTCGGAGAATACTGTTTCGACTGATGCAAATGCCTGTATTATGTGTGCTTTCTTATTTCAGTTCATGACTCAGGCGTCTCGTTGATGAATCCATTGTGCTAATGAATTGGGCATTGTAAATTTCATTGTCTGGGCAGCCAATTAGACTGTTTCTGTTTAGGGTGTAATTTTGGTGCCAGGAGAATACTGTTTCGGATGATGCAAGTACCTGTATTACGTGTGCTTTCTTGTTTCAGTTCGTAACTCAGGCATTTTGTTGATGAATCCATTGTGTTAATGAAGTGGGCATTATAAATTTCATTGTCTTGGCAGCCGATTAGACTGTTTCTGTTTATGGTGCAATTTGGATGTTTAGAGAATACTGTTTCAGCTGATGCAAATGCCTATATTATGTGTGCTTTCTTGTTTCAGTTCATGACTCAGGCATCTTGTTGATGAATCCATTGTGTTAATGAAGTGGGCATTGTAAATTTCATTGTCTTGGTAGCCAATTACACTCTTTCTGTTTAGGGTGTGATTTAGATGTTTAGAGAATACTGTTTCAGCTGATGCAAATGCCTATATTATGTGTGCTTTCTTGTTTCAGTTCATGACTCAGACATCTTGTTGATGAATCCATTGTGTTAATGAAGCGTGCATTGTAAGTTTCATTATCTTGGTAGCCAATTAGACTTTTTCCATTTAGGGTGTAATTTGGATGTTTAGAGAATACTGTTTCAGCTGATGCAAATGCCTGTATTATGTGTGCTTTCTTGTTTCAGTTCAAGACTCATGCGTCTTGTTGATGAATCTACTGTGTTAATAAAGTGGGCATCGTAAATTTCATTGTCTTGGTAGCCAATTAGACTGTTTCTATTTAGGGTGTAATTTGGATGTTTAGAGAATACTGTTTCGGTTGATGCAAATGCCTGTATTATGTGTGCTTTCTTGCTTCAGTTCATGACTCAGGCGTCTTGTTGATGAATCCATTGTGTTAATAAAGTGGGCATTGTAAATTTCATTATCTTGGTAGCCAATTAGACTGTTTCTGTTTAGGGTGTAATTTGGATGTTTAGAGAATACTGTTTCGGCAAATGCAAATGCGTGTATTATGTGTGCTTTCTTGTTTCAGTTCATGACTCAAGCGTCTTGTTGATGAATCCATTGTGTTAATGAAGTGGGTATTGTAAATCTCATTGTCTTGATAGCCAATTAGACTGTTTCTGTCTAGGGTGTGATTTGGATGTTTAGAGAATACTGTTTCAGCAGTTGCAAATGCCTGTATTACGTGTGCTTTCTTGTTGCAGTTCATAACTCAGGCGTCATGTTGATGAATCCGTTGTGTTAATGAAGTAGGCATTGCAAATTTCATTGTCTTGGTAGCCAACTTGACTGTTTCTGTTTAGGCTGCAATTTGGATGTTTAGGGAATACTGTTTTGGCTGATGCAAAGGCCTCTATTATGTGTGCTTTCTTGTTTCAGTTCATGACTCAGGCATCTTGTTAATGAATCCATTGTGTTAATGAAGCGGGCATTGTAAATTTCATTATCTTGGTAGCCGATTGGACTGTTTCTGTTTAGCGTGTAATTTGAATGTTTAGAGAATACTGTGTCGGCTGGTTCAAATGTCTGTATTATGTGTGCTTTCTTGTTTCAATTCATGACTCAGGGGTCTTGTTGATGAATCCATTGTGCTATTGAAGTGGGCATCGTAAATTTCTTTGCCTTGGTAACCAATTAGACTGTTTCTGTTTGGAGTGTAATTTGGATGTATAGAGAATACTGTTTCGGCTGACGCAAATGCCTGTATTATGTGTGCTTTTTTGTTTCAATTCATCACTCAGGCGTCTTATTGATGAATCCATTGTGTTGATGAAGAGGGCATCGTAAATTTCATTGTCTTGGTAGCCAATTAGACTGTTTCTGTTTAGGGTGTGATTTGGATGTTTAGAGAATACTGTTTCAGCTGGTGCAAATGCCTGTATTACGTGTGCTTTCTTGTTTCAGTTCACAACTCGGGCGTCATGTTGATGAATCCGTTGTGTTAATGAAGTAGGCATTGCAAATTTCATTGTCTTGGTAGCCAACTTGACTGTTTCTGTTTAAGCTGCAATTTGGATGTTTAGGGAATACTGTTTTGGCTGATGCAAAGGCCTCTATTATGTGTGCTTTCTTATTTCAGTTCATGACCCAGGCATCTTGTTGATGAATCCATTGTGTTAATGAAGCGGGCATTGTAAATTTCATTATCTTGGTAGCCGATTAGACTTTTTCTGTTTAGGGTGTAATTTGAATGTTTAGAGAATACTGTGTCGGCTGGTGCAAATACCTGTATTATGTGTGCTTTCTTGTTTCAATTCATGACTCAGGCGTCTTGTTGATGAATCCATTGTGCTATTGAAGTGGGCATCGTAAATTTCTTTGCCTTGGTAGCCAATTAGACTGTTTCTGTTTGGAGTGTAATTTTGATGTATAGAGAATACTGTTTCGGCTGACACAAATGCCTGTATTACGTGTGCTTTTTTGTTTCAATTCATGAGTCAGGCGTCTTGTTGATGAATCCATTGTGTTGATGAAGAGGGCATCGTAAATTTCATTGTCTTGGTAGCCAATTAGACTATTTCTTTTTAGGGTGCAACTTGGATGTTTAGAGAATACTGTTTTGGCTGATGCAAATGCCTGTATTATGTGTGCTTTCTTGTTTCAATTCATGACTCAGGCGTCTTGTTGATGAATCCATTGTGTTAATGAAGTGGGCATTGTAAATTTCATTATCTTGGTAGCCAATTAGACTGTTTTTGTTTTGGGTGTAATTTGGATGTTTAGAGAATACTGTTTCGGCTGATGAAAATGCCTGTATTATGTGTGCTCTCTTGTTTCAGTTCATGACTCAGGCGTCTTGTCGATGAATCCATTGTGTTAATGAAGTGGGCATTGTAAATTTCATTATCTTGGTAGCCAATTAGACTGTTTCTGTTTAGGGTGTAACTTGGATGTTTAGAGAATACTGTTTCGGTTGATGCAAATGACTGTATTATGTGTGCTTTCTTGTTTTAGTTCATAACTCAGGCGTCTTGTTGATGAATCCATTGCGTTAATGAAGTGGGTATTGTAAATTTCATTGTCTTGGCAGCCAATTAGACTGTTTCTGTTTAGGGTGTAATCTGGACGATTAGAGAATACTATTTCGGTTGATGCAAATGCGTGTATTATGTGTGCTTTCTTGTTTCAGTTCATGGCTCGGGGGTCTTGTTGATGAATCCATTATGTCAATGATGCGGGCATTGTAAATTTCATTATCTTGGTAGCCAATTAGACTGTTTCTGTTTAGGGCGTAATTTGGATGTTTAGAGAATACTGTTTCGGCTGATGCAAATGCCGATATTATGTGTGCTTTCTTGTTTCAGTTCATGACTCAGGCGTCTTGTTGATGAATCCATTGTGTTAATGAAGTGGGCATTGTAAATTTCATTTTCTTGGTAGCCAATTAGACTGTTTCTGTTTCGGGTGTGATTTGGATCTTTAGAGAATACTATTTCAGCTGATGCAAATGCCTGTATTATGTGTGCTTTCTTGTTTCAGTTCATAACTCAGGCGTCTTGTTGATGAATCCATTGTGTTAATGAAGTGGGCATTGTAAATTTCATGGTCTTGGCAGCCCATTAGACTCTTTCTATTTAGGGTGTAATTTGGATGTTTAGAGAATACTGTTTCGGCTGATGCAAATGCCTGTATTATGTGTGCTTTCTTGTTTCGGTTCATGACTCAGGCATCTTGCTGATGAATCCATTGTGTTAATGAAGTGGGGCATCGTAAATTTCATTGTCTTGGTAGCCAATTAGACTGTTTCTATTTGGGGTGTAATTTTGATGTTTAGAGAATACAGTTTCGGCCGACGCAAATGCCTATATTATGTGTGCTTTCTTGTTTCAGTTCATAACTCAGGGGTCTTGTTGATGAATCCATTGTGTTAATGAAGTGGGCATTGTAAATTTCATTGTCCTAGGAGCCCATTAGCCTGTTTCTGTTTAGGGTGTAATTTGGATGCTTAGAGAATGTAGTCTCGGCTGACGCAAATGCCTGTATCATGTGTGCTTTCTTGTTTCAGTTCATGACTCAGGCATCTTGTTGGTGAATCCACTGTGTTAATGAAGTGGGCATCGTAAATTTCATTGTCTTCATAGCCCATTAGACGGTTTCTGCTTAGGGTGTAATTTGGATGTTTAGAGAACACTGTTTTGGCTGATGCAAATGCCTGTATTATATGTGCTTTCTTGCTTCAGTTCATGACTGAGGCGTCTTGTTATGAATCCATTGTGTTAATGAAGTAGGCATTGTAAATTTCATTGTCTTGGTAGCCAATTAGGCTGTTTCTCTTTAGGGTGTAATTTGGATGTTTAGAGAATACTGTTTCGGCTAATGCAAATGCCTGTATTATGTGTGCTTTCTTGTTTCAGTTCATGACTCAGGCGTCTTGTTGATGAATCCATTGTGTTAATAAAGTTGGCATCGTAAATTTCATTGTCTTGGTAGCCAATTAGGCTGTTTCTGTTTGGGGTGCAATTTGGATGTTTAGAAAATACTGTTTCGGCTGATGCAAATGCATGTATTATCTGTGCTTTCTTGTTTCAGTTCATGACTCAGGCGTCTTGTTGACGAATCTATTGCTTTAATGAAGTGGGTATTGTAAATTTCAATGTCTTGGTAGCCAATTAGACAGTTTCTGTTAAAGGTGTGATTTGGATGTTTGGAGAACACTGTTTCAGCTGATGCAAATGCCTGTATTATGTGTGCTCTCTTGTTTCAGTTCATAACTCAGGCGTCAAGTTGATGAATCCATTGTGCTAATGGAGTGGGCATTGCAAATTTCATTGTCTTGGTAGCCAATTAGACTGTTTCTGTTTAGGGTGCAATTTGGATGTTTAGAGAATACTGTTTTGGCTGATGCAAATGCTTGTATTATGTGTGCTTTCTTGTTTCAGTTCGTGACTCAGGCGTCTTGTTAAAGAATCCATTGTGTTAATGAAGTGGGCATTGTAAATTTCATTGTCTTGGTAGCCAATTAGATTGTTTCTGTTTAGGGTGTAATTTGGATGTTTAGAGCGTACTGTTTCGGCTGATGCAAATGCTTGTATTATGTGTGCTTTCTTGTTTCAATTCATGACTCAGGCGTCTTGTTGATGAATCCACCGTGTTAATGAAGTGGGCATCGTAAATTTCATTGTCTTGGTAGCCAATTAGACTGTTTCTGTTTGGGGTACGATTTGGATGTTTAGAGAATACTGTTTTGGCTGATGCAAATGCCTGTATTATGTGCGCTTTCTTGTTTCAGTTCGTGACTCAGGCGTCTTGTTGATGAATCCATCGTGTTAATGAAGTGGGCATTGTAAATTTCATTGTCTTGGTAGCCAATTAGACTGTTTCTGTTTAGGGTGTAATTTGGATGTTCAGAGCGTACTGTTTTGGCTGGTGCAAATGCCTGTATTACGTGTGCTTTCTTGCTTCAGTTCATGACTCAGGCGTCTTGTTGATGAATCCATTGTGTTAATAAAGTGGGCATTGTAAATTTCATTATCTTGGTAGCCAATTAGACTGTTTCTGTTTAGGGTGTAATTTGGATGTTTAGAGAATACTGTTTCGGCAGATGCAAATGCGTGTATTATGTGTGCTTTCTTGTTTCAGTTCATGACTCAAGCGTCTAGTTGATGAATCCATTGTGTTAATGAAGTGGGTATTGTAAATCTCATTGTCTTGATAGCCAATTAGACTGTTTCTGTCTAGGGTGTGATTTGGATGTTTAGAGAATACTGTTTCAGCAGTTGCAAATGCTTGTATTACGTGTGCTTTCTTATTGTAGTTCATAACTCAGGCGTCATGTTGATGAATCCGTTGTGTTAATGAAGTAGGCATTGCACATTTCATTGTCTTGGTAGCCAACTCGACTGTTTCTGTTTAGCGTGCAATTTAGATGTTTAGAGAATACCGTTTTGGCTGATGCAAATGCCTCTATTATGTGTGCTTTCTTGTTCCAGTTCATGACTCAGGCGTCTTGTTGATGAATCCATTGTGTTAATGAAGTGGGTGTTGTAAATTTCATTGTCTTGGTAGCCAATTAGACTGTTTTTGTTTAGGGTGTAATTTGGATGTTTAGAGAATACTATTTCAGCTGATGAAAATGCCTGAATTATGTGTGCTTTCTCGTTTCAGTTCATGACTCAGGCGTCTTGTTGATGAATCCATTGTGTTAATGAAGTGCGCATTGTAAATTTCATTATCTTGGTAGCCAATTAGACTTTTTCTGTTTAGGGTGTAACTTGGATGTTTAGAGAATACTGTTTCGGCTGATGGAAATGCCTGTATTATGTGTGCTTTCTTGCTTCAGTTCGTGACTCAGGCGTCCTATTGATGAATCCATTGTGTTGATGAAGTGGGCATTGTAAATTTCATTGTCTTGATAGCCAATTAGACTGTTTCAGTTTAGGGTGCAATTTGGATGTTTAGAGAATACTGTTTCGGCTGATGCAAATGCGTGTATTATGTGTACTTTCTTGTTTCAGTTCATGACTCAGGCGTCTTATTGATGAATCCATTGTGTTAATGAGGTGGGCATTGTAAATTTCATTGTCTTGGTAGCCAATTAGACTGTTTCTGTTTAGGGTGTGATTTGGATGTTTAGAAAATACTGTTACAGCTGACGCAAATGCCTGTATTATGTGTGCTTTCTTGTTTCAGTTCATAACTCAGGCGTCTTGTTGATGAATCCATTGTGTTAATGAAGTGGGCATTGTAAATTTCATTGTCTTGGTAGCCAATTAGACTGTTTTTGTTAAGGGTGTAATTTGGGTGTTTAGAGGGTACTGTTTCGGCTGATGCAAATGCCTATATTATGTATGCTTTCGTGTTTCAGTTCATGACTCAGGCGTCTTGCTGATGAATCCATTGTGTTAATGAAGTGGGCATTGTAAATTTCATTGTCTTGGTGGCCAATTAGACTGTTTCTGTTTAGGGTGTAATTTTTCTGTTTAGGGAATACTGTTTCAGCTGATGCAAATGCCTGTATTATGTGTGCTTTCTTATTTCAGTTCGTGACTCAGGTGTAATGTTGATGAATCCATTGTGTTAATGAAGTGGGCATTGTAAATTTCATTGTCTTAGTAGCCAATTAGACTGTTTCTATTTAGGATGTAATTTGGATGTTTAGAGAATACCGTTTCGGTTGATGCAAATGCCTGTATTGTGTGTGCTTTCTTGTTTCAGTTTATTACTCAGGCGTCTTGTTGATGAATCCCTTGTGTTAATGAAGTAGGCATTGTAAATTTCATTGTCTTGGTAGCCAATTAGACTGTTTCTGTTTAGGGTGTAATTTGGATGTTTAGAGAATACTATTTCGGCTAATGCAAGTGGCTATATTATTTGTGCTTTCTTGTTTCAGTTCATGGCTCAGGCGTCTTGTTGATGAATTCATTATGTTTATGAAGTGGGCATTGTAAATTTCATTGTCTTGGTAGCCAATTAGACCGTTTCTGTTTAGGGCATAATTTGGGTGTTTAGAAAATACTATTTCGACTAATGCAAATACCTGTATTATGTGTGCTTTCTTGTTTCAGTTCATGGCTCAGGCGTTTTGTTGATGAATCCTGTAACACCCCCAGCCCCTAGGCCAGAAGCGTTACGCTTTCCTAACTTCTTACTTAATTCCTGGGACGAAATGGGCAGAGTTCCTCCTAAAAACTGACCATTTCCAGGCTAAAAGCCTTACAATAAGTCCCTGTAAATCAACGGAAGCGCAAACATTTGAAACATAGCTAAACGGCCACACGCCGGAGTTCATAACTCAACGAGCCACTCGCTCGGAGTACACCAACCAGATTGATTTATGAATGAAGAATAAATTGAAGATACAACTCAATGGTTAACAAAACCGGAGTATTAAGATTTACATCCCAAAACATAGCTAAATTAAACCAAGAAGACATCTAACTAACTTGATGGTTGGCTCAGGCGGCCATACAGAGCGACCTTTATACCATATGCATTACATGAACTAGAATAATCATTTACAGACATTTATAAACTAAGAGTACATTACATGACTTCATTAAACAAGTAAGAGCCCTTTAATGAGCACATACGACGCCTTGTAAGCAACGATAGGTTCCTTTTGGACTTATCTAACTCAACTTCTTCCCGTCAGAAAGAAAACCTGGGGAAAAGGGGAAAGAGTAATGAGATGAGCAACCACACGCTCAGTGAGTGTCCCCCAACCCCCTTAAAACCAAAACCGTTACAAGCAATACTATCTTTACTAGTCACATATCACGTTTCCATACTTTACTACCATAATAGATATTCATAGAACCTTTATGGGAGGATCGCTAAACATAAACTTCACTTCGATCACTCAGTCATATTTCTAGGTTCCTCAACGACGGAGTTCTTTACTAGCAAGCAGTTAGGCACGTGAGTAAGCATCGAAAGCTAAGTATAAGGATCTTTTCTTTTCATAACATAACTTCCTAACACTCCATTTAAACTACACATGAACCCTCAATCATATGATGTGTATATAAGGTTATCCCTTTTCAAAAATACACTTTTCTTGGCATTTCATTCATATGATGTACATATCACACACATAAACACATATCAACGTTCATTCTTTTAGGAAGAGACGCCTTCATTCATAGAATTTTCAACGTGCTATAACTTTCTTTCTCATCTCATACACTTCAAATCAGACAGATTTGCTATGGATAAGAATGATGCCACATAAGATTGGAATTCACGTTCAACCATACTTAAAAATCATTCATAATACATCCATTGAAGCTTTCCTTTAATACACAGGCTAAGAATCCACATTCATCATATTTAAGAACATTTTCTTTAAATCTGCAATGAAACTTTCTTTGAACATTGAAAGCATTTCATAACCTTGAGGTTCTCAACCTTTTGAAAGAGTTTACATTTCGCATTCATCGTAAAACGACCCTTACAAGCATTTCAAATTCATTTCATATGGCCTCTTTGGACCCGTAAAACATTCTTTTACTTTAAAACGTATAAAATAGCAAAGGCCAATTGCTTTCCTTAACTTAGTACGAAAATACTTCTGGCATAAGATCATTACAGGGTGCTGATTGGGTGAGAACTATTCTCGACTCCATAGTGAGACCTAACGCTCACACTTAAGCTCTTACTCCCGGGATGGCTACATATAACATATCGGACCATTACATTAGCCCTCGTCAGGGCCTCTAGGGTTTATCCGGACTTATCCCCTAGGTTACCATTACATCATATCATATTGTCCGCAGCACATTATCTTAGCCACTTAAAGCGTATCGGCCATAACGGCTAGTAATTTTCCGTTTCAAACAATAAAGTCATTCGACGTATAATTCCCATCTCCCTTTTGTTAAGAACGTTTTAGGTATTCCTTCCAAACATTATTTAAATAGCTAAAATAGGCCATAGCTCGTTAATAGACATGGCTATTATTCATTTAAAACACATGAAAAGTCGTTTGCTAAAACATCACCCTTCCACACACATGTTACATTTTAAACATAAAAAGAAAAAGGGAAATACACATATCACATTTAAACACTTCGTAATCATTTCAACACAATGAGCCACACATCGCCTCGCAATCCACACGATTGCGGTAATTTCACAACCCGAACTCCCTCCTCACAAGCACCGTACCACAAGACCTCGAACGCTCATAATTCTTTCCTCAAAGCATCCAACTACCAACTCGTTTCATTGATTTATTAATATAACATATTATCATACTAATTTATAAAAAGGTAAGATTTAGGTACTTACCTGGACAAGCAGCACCACTTGGCGGTGCGTTACAGCAAGCATACGTATGCATATGTATACCATCATGTACACACATAAAACTATAGAACTTTACTTAGGAATTCATACATGATAAGGCTCCAAGCATTTATAAATTTACTTCAGAGTTAGTAGGCCTTTATAGGATAGTTAAGCATATAGGCGATCATAGACTGATTAAACATTTATAAACATAAACTTTAAACACGTACGGTGCACTTCGAAGTTCATACACGATCATGGAACGACCAAACATTCATAAATGTTGGCTTTAAAAACGTACGATGCACTTTGAAGTCCACACAATCATGGAAAGACCAAACATTCATATACGTTGGTTTCGAAGTTACAAAACAAGTCCAATTGAGCTATTTCATCATAATACGATTCTAAACGTTCACTATCTATATCGAAATTACTATTCGAATCGAAATAAACCACTTAAACATAATACGACTTTAGGCATTCAGTTATTATGTCAAAGTTACTACTCAGGTATAGACTAACCAAATACACAAGTATCGATTCCAACCATACTTATCTCTTTTCGAAGCTATTAATCAAGTATGAATCGTTTAAGTGTACTTATGTCTATTCAAAGCATTCATAATTCATTTTGTGCTAATCTTTTAGGCATGAACTAGCTAAATTTACTTGAATCAATTCTAAACACGTTAAGCTAACTTCGTTTATAATCATTTTCATGCATCAACTAATTAATTGAATCGATGCTAAACATGCTAAATTAAGTTCGAATTAATAACTAAGGCATGATTAACTAAATTGGTTCGATTCGAAGCTAAAGATATTTAATTCATTTCGATGTAAAATCTCAAACATTCAATGGTCACAGGCATTCGAATTAATGCTAAAGGCATGTAATTCACTTCGAATTATAAACTTAGGCATTCAATGGTTACATATATTCGAATTAACGCCAAACATGTATAGTTAACTTCGAATTATAAACCTCAAGCAGCACATTCTAAATTAGGCTATGCTACTCTAACATGCAACATCGAGTCCACTAAAACGTTTGCGAAATTAGTACTAATTTAGGAGGCGAGGAACACCCACCTCGATCCGCAGTTAGGGCACTGCAGATTTAACTGGATTTGAGCATAGTTTCAACAACCAATTGCTCAAAGTCTCCCTCTGTCCTTTGCGCAATTCCACGACCTAGGTCGTCGGCCCCGGCCCACAGACCTAACGCGCGATTTTCTGAGAATTTTAGGCACAATTTAGAAGAATTTAGGGTGAGGATCGAATTTATAGAAGGAGAAGAGGTTCGAATTCACCTCGCATGCCCTAAAACGGACGGATGTCCGGCCGAGCTCATGTCAATTCGCCCCTGTCTGCGGCCGGTTCTAGCCCAGCCACACGTGAGGTGGTTTGCCGGCCTTGGCTGCGACGGTCGCCGGCGTGGTCGCGGCTCCTCGAGCCCCCCTCCGCCCCTTCTCACTCTCGCTCCAACTCTCTCTCTCTCTGCCGCGGTGTCACGAGGGTTGGCCGGCGGCCGACCTGCCGGTGCGCCGCCGTCGACCTCGGCCCGACTCGTCGTCCGGTGGCCCTCCTCTCTCTCTGCCGTGGGGTTGTGGTCGGGGTGGGGGTGCCGTGAAGAGCCTCAAGACCCCCCTTCGCGTTTCTCTGCCAGTGAAAGAAGGGGCTTCGGCCCCTTATGATCTCTTTTTTTTTTTTTTTTTGGTTGATTCGGTTAATAACTCAATCAACTAAAACCGCTAGTCCAATCTCAAATATCTTGTTCTAAACTCAAAACGATGCATAACCCTTCATCAATTATTCGAATCCAACTACGTCGAAGTTTGATTTAATAAGTCTCGAAACTAATTCTAAGGTTGAAAACCTAATTGTTTTCAGGAAACGACTAAACAAATCGAATAACAACTAAATTAAACTATCGATATAATTTAAAGGCATAAATGGCACGAATTGACTTGAAATCAATAATAGCAATAATAATCTCTTTTTTTAATGAAATTATAGCTCCCAAAAGCACATCGATAATAATTTAACTCACACAGTTACTAAAAATACGAATTTAGAACGTAAAAAGGAAATTTAGTTAGCTTAACGGAAAACGAAAATGCGGGGTCTTACACTCTTCCCCCCTTAAAAGAATTTCGTCCTCGAAATTCAATATCTAAGTTCGGTCTTTTCTAAAATGCACACACATAACTAGGATCTACGCGATTGGTTTCCAAAAGGTCATTTTGAAGATATTACTTTTTAAATCAAAAGAAGATTGCCTCATGGTATCCAGTCTCCTCCTCACCAATTGCTCAAAGTCTCCTCTGTCCTTTGCGCAATTCACGACCTAGCCCCGGCCCACAAACCTAACTCGCGATTTCTGAGAATTTTAGGCACAATTTAGAAGAATTTAGGATGAGGATCGAATTTATAGAAGGAGAAGAGGTTCGAATTCACCTCGCATGCCCTAAAACGGACGGATGTCCGGCCGAGCTCGTGTCAATTCGCCCCTGTCTGCAGCCGGTTCTAGCGCAGCCACGCGTGAGGTGGTTCGCCGGCCTTGGCTGCGACGGTCGCCGGCGTGGTCGCGGCTCCTCGAGCCCCCCTCCGCCCCTTCTCACTTTCGCTCCAACTCTCTCTCTCTCTCTCTCTCTCTCTCTCTCTCTCTCTGCCGCGGTGTCACGAGGGTTGGCCGGTGGCCGACCTGCCGGTGCGCCGCCGTCGACCTCGGCCCCGACTCGCCGTCCGGTGGCCCTCCTCTCTCTCTGTCGTGGGGTTGTGGTCGGGGTGGGGTGCCGTGAAGAGCCTCAAGACCCCCCCTTCGCGTTCCTCTGCCCGTGAAAGAAGGGGCTTCGGCCCCTTATGTTCTTTTTTTTTTTTTTTTTGGTTGATTCGGTTAATAACTCAATCAACTAAAACCGCTAGTCCAATCTCAAAAGTCTTGTTCTAAACTCAAAACGATGCATAACCCTACATCAATTATTCGAATCCAACTACGTCGAAGTTCGATTTAATAAGTCTCGAAACTAATTCTAAGGTTGAAAACCTAATCGTTTTCAGGAAACGACTAAATAAATCGAATAACAACTAAATTAAACTATCGATATAATTTAAAGGTATAAATGGCACGAATTGACTTTGAAATCAATAGTAGCAATAATAATATCCTTTTTAATAAAAGTATAGCTCCCAAAAGCACATCGATTAATAATTTAACTCATACGTCCACTAAAAATACGATTTTAGAACGTAAAAAGGACATTTAATTAGCTTAACGGAAAACAAAAATGCGGGGTGTTACACTCTTCCCCCCTTAAAAGAATTTCGTCCTCGAAATTCGATATCTAAGTTCGGTCTTTCCTAGAATGCACACACATAACTAGGATCTATGCGATTGGTTTCCAAAAGGTCATTTTGAAGATATTACTTTTTAAATCAAAAGAAGATTGCCTCATGGTATCCAGTCTCCTCCTCGCCAATCTCTTCAAGCGTCTACTCGCTCTATTTAGGCGCCGAGGGCAAATAGCATTGAAGAGAGGCAAATGAGTTGGCGTGGAAAATCATATCGAGTTTGTTTTGAAAAAGAAACATAGATTTTAAATGATCTAGACTCAGTTCGCATGGCAAGCAATAATTCTATGCATATGCATCTATAAGTGGGCATCTAAAGGCACGACAATTGAGACAATGACATCTTAAGGTCATACACTAGCAGTCTTATTCTAAAACATGTATTCAAGTCACTTCCGGGATCACAATGATTAACATGGAGACTACTATAACACATTTAGAGTGATAGAAATGTCACATAGCACCACATAGTATCATTTAAGCATAATGGAATTGCATAATATTAGCAATCTAATATTCTTAAGCTTAGGAGTCTCGGGGAGCATGAACGCGTCTAAAACATACATGGCAAGCAATTTACAAAAGGAAAACATATGCACCAACATTCCGATGTCTGTACATCAATCCCAGATAACCTTTAGGCTTTTTCATTCGCGACAACTTATTCAGGACATGTCAGGTTCGTATGAAGGCAGTTAACTTAGACAGGTTCATTCTAAGGCATAAGGATATTGAGTCATTCCAAAGTCAAATCAATTGATCAGGAAGCTATCACATCGCACCTAAGCAGTAAAAACATCATGTTACATGACATTGACAATGAAGGGACTCAGAGTAACCCTTGAATTCACATTGACGTCACGGAAGGGTTAATAACGGAGCACTGAAGGTCAAAAATCAAGAATCAACATAAACTAGCGTATCATGTCGGGAAGAATAACTTTGAAATGGAATGCTAAGGCATAATGTAAGTCGATGGTTTTGATGGCGGGGAGACTTCCCGTAAAGTCTCTACTTGGAACCGATTGTCTCTTCAGTCATAGATTCATACAAATGAAGGGTTATGCTCATTCAATACATTAATGTTTGATTCATTGCAAGAATATACGAGCACAGGCTCCTAAGGACGTCTCATCATGCTCTAGATATGCGTGTACATACATGTAACCCGAGAAATGGTAGTGCTACTATGCCAAACGGTGTCGTATCTAGCTATAAGACAACTAGGTTAAAGGTAAGGCCAAACATGCTAAGCAAAGTATAGTAAGACAGCGTTGGCAGTACATATGATGGCTAGCAAAGCCCTATCCAAGGTTCTCTATGAAACCTACCATGTACCCATAAAAAATCAGCATGCGAGACATAATACGGCTAACTCAGTCATACCATGCCAGGACACTCAGTTATACCCTGCCAGGGATTGTTTTACACACATCCATTCATATCCCTTCAAGTCACGCATTCAAATATGGTCGCAAGTACGCTGGCATGTCATATGGTCTAGGCAAAGAAGGTACAAGGCCAATAAATGCGAATGAAACTCCTATGGTCACAAAATCTTTTTGCTAGGCATATGAGTTTTTAGCCACTCAATCAAACATATGAAACATAGAACTTAGGCATATATACAATGAGTAACTCCGCTACCATTACGAATATCTTAGCACATCATGCAATGATACATACAAGGGTAAGCATTCGAATGCAGAGGCCACAGTAGTGTAGTCATGTCATGAGGTATGTTCACAGTTAGCCACTTAATTATAATGCAAAAGGGCTAGTTGCTATGCTATAATTAGATAAGCACGGTTATATGAAGCAAACATTCACATAACTTGAATTATTTGGCCAACTCAGTGGCACACTCAACTATAAATAATTTAAACACGTACCAAGTGGTT
>JAKOGI010005013.1:2500-17722 GCA_029747015.1 Carnegiea gigantea | reverse complement strand
GTGTGTGTGTGTGTGTGTGTGTGTGTGTGTGTGTGTGTGTGTGTGTGTGTGTGTGTATATGTAACATCTACGTTCCTTATTTGTACATTAAGCTGACTGTCTTGCCTATTTTTGATGTTATGAAATCATATTTTATTAATTGCATAAGTTAAATCATTATCGACGTGCTTATGTGAATGATAATTTCATTGAAAAGAATATTGTTGTTGTTATTATCATTGTTATTATTAGTTGTGAAAGGTTTTCGATGGTTTTTACTAATCGCTGGCAAGGATTTTTATCGGGTACTATATCTAGTAGGAACCCAAATGCGGTTAGATTGAAGCCATAGAATTGATTTCGTCGTTTATCGAATCAAACACTGATCTATATTTGGGAATGAGCAATCGACAAAAGGTCATATTATCGATTCGGGTTTGGAGAATAAAGTACGAGATTAGACTAGCGGCGTTGATTATTGAGCAACCTTGAGACCCCAAAACAAAAAAAAGGAAAGGGGACGAGGGGCTCTTTTGTAAAAAGCGCACCTGGCCCTTTCTTCCTTCTCATTTCATGACAGCCCCTCCCCCTTGAGCTCACCTTGCTCTTTTTCATCTTCTTCATCTCCTCCATCTCCAAACACAGGCACAAAGCTTCCCAAAATCCCTGATTTTTCCTGAACCCAACTAGCAAGCCCTCCCATTTGACATCCCCTAGAGCCAAATGAAACTCTGGTGCGAATCTGGGCGAAAATCCAAAGCCTTCGCCACGTTTTAGGTTGAATTGGCAGTGATTCAAAGCTCCAAATGCGTGATGAAGCTCAGCCATGCAACCCCGTCTTTAGCCACTCTAATTCTTCCATAACTTACAGTTGAATTCACACCACAAGCATCTCCTATAATTTCAAGCCAGTGAGTGAATATTTGGAGTGAATTTAGGGTCTGAGTTGTGTGGATTAGGTGTGAATTAGGTCTGCTTGTACGGTCAGTGAGCAAGGGTCGAAGATTGGGGTTTTTTTTCCAGCACTCAAAGCTAAGTCCAAAGTCCTTTGAACGGGTCTTAATCTTAGAGTTGAGATGGGTGCTTCTTACCTCCTGAATTATTAGTAATTTCAATGAATTTTACTAATTTTAGTTAATGCATGTTAGAATCTGAGTTAGCAGTCAGTACTTGGGGAATTTAGAACCAAAATTGAGAAATTATGGTGATTATACTATTCGGGATTCTTGCATGTCGAGTTGATGCGTGATTGTAACAATCGGTCAGTTTGAAGATTGTAAAGGAAACAAAATTATGTCATAACGTTACTGATGATGGGAGAAAAAGTTTTAATATTTATATACCCCAAGTGCAAGGTGTATCACTGAGTACTTGGAGTGTCGTCCGTAGGAAATTGTGTTTTCAACTACCAGAGTTCACTGGAGCGTATCAATCTAAGCGAGATCAACGGTGAAGGAGGGAAACTAAACTATGCTAACAAACATAGAAGAAGCAACTTGGAGTTGTAATTTGACCAATGAATGAACCAACTAATCGGGGCGAGTCCTCACCTACCCAACTACATCTGAACTAGAGATGATCGGTTGCACTATCAAAGACCACCCAAGCCCTCTCTCAAGGGTCATTCAGCTAATCTAATTGGTCTAACCACCTATTTTTATGGGCTTAGCCCAATTAGACTGCAAAACTAGTAACCCCAGACCTAGCTCGATTCGAATACTATTTTCATGTCCCGAACTCGGCTATTCCCTCTTCCATACTAGCTAATTGACCTCACCTCTCAGCATGCGTGAATCGTCCAAAAATATGGATGAAGGCTCTCTCAAGCATTTCATCGAACACTTGACTGGCGTGAAGGAAAACTCTAAGTTCTAGGCATAGATTGGGTATGGTTAGGCCAAATACAAGATTAATTAGCCATCAAGAGGCTAATCACAATCCAAGCCAACACAATCTACCAACAAAACATCACAAACACTTGAAACCCAAAACTAACAAACAAGAACATAAACTTGAAGAACAAAACAAAGAGAATAAAATAAAACAAATCTAAACAGCTAAATAACATGAATCAACAACAAAAACTAAACATAAAACTAAACAAAACAAATACAAGAATTAAACTAACAAAACATAAACAAGAACAACAATGAAATAAATAGAGAAAGAGGAAGAAAACTTAATCTTGAATTAATAGAAGGAACTTGAAATCCAAAGGTTGAATCCAAGATTACAATCTTCAATCCTAAACTAATCCTTCTTGTTTACTAAAATCTAACCTAAACTACCCTAAAAATCGCCTGAGAGAAGCACCAAGCGACCCCCGTGCGACCTCCCCGCAAAACTGGCAGAAAAGGGCTTTTATTGCGAAAACTGGGCCCGACGCACTGCTGTGCCACCACGCACGGCCGGCCGTGCGCTACCATGCACGACCGGACGCATGGTCGTGCGCCTGGCCGTGCTGGCCATGCGTGGCTTCGGCCACCGGTGCACGGCTGTGCCTTCCTGTAGGTCGACCGTGCACTGTTCTTCTATGCTGTTTTTCGCTGGTTTTCGCTGGTTTTCTTCGTTTTGTCCCGTCTTCACTCTTTTTTGCGACGTTTGCTTGATTTAGAGTTATTTCCTACAAAACACAAATAAAACAAGTAAAAATCCTAAAGATTAAGTTATTATACGAGCAAAAAGTGGGTGAAAAAGCTATGTAAAATAGGACAATTTATCGTTTATCACACCCTCACATCAATCTTTTGCTCATCCTTGAGCAAAACAAAATAAAAACTAACTTAAGGACCTAACTCACTTTCGTAGGAATCACGATTGCATTTAGCGTATGCAATAAGCTCTTTAACCCTCTTGGTTACCCCAGATGGACGAGTAAGGTCTCGTGAGGGTTTGCAGAAGATATACCCACAAAATCTCAAAAAGGAAAAATAAAGAAAAGAGAAACAAAAATCGAAAAAAATGAAAAAGACAAAACACAATATATACATCGGGGTAAATTGTACACGTTCGGATCAACTAAAACCCCCTAATAACTCAAGTATCAGTCTGTACACAAGTATTATATGCATTTTAGGACACATCATCCCAAAGAATGGCATCCAAACATCAAAACATTGAATCCATCGTGGTGCCTGGTGTGCAAGTGTATCATCACCTTAAGACTTTGGCCTACCAAAATCAAACTCAATCTCACTTTACTGACATAAGCTACCTTTTTGAATGGCTAACATGAAAAATAGGCTTCCCCAGTAACAGTATTGCCTCAAAAGGTAGCAATCAGTAGTGCATGCCTCAAAGGGGTACTTGTCATTCCAAACTCTTTTCTTGCCCACTTTTTTTCTTTCCATTATTCTTTTTTTTTTCATTACAAACTCTTGCCATGCCTCAAAGGGATACACCTAGGAGTGCTTGAATTTGTTTGTTTTTGCTTTTGTTTTTGGAAAAGGGTGGTGTAAGCACATATAAAGGGAACTGTGCAGTAGGCAAGTGGGAGAGCCGATCACGGAAGACTAAGAATATAAGGTAATGATAATATAATAGTCAGGATTGGATTACAAAGTTACAATGGACTGTTGAGGTTAGAACTAAGGCCTAAAGCGATAGACTGGGGATGAATATCTACCATGCACATTATACTTATATACGAGCTAATAGTCAAGATACCGGAGATCAAGGTTTCCCCTAAATTCAAAAGGAAAAGAAAAATTATAGGAAAAAGAGAAAAATTGAAAATTTTACACAAAAATGAAAAATTTTCACAAAAATAAGAACAAAATGGGAGATGACCCCACCCCCACACCTAAATTTCACAATGTCCTTATTAGAAGCTGAGAGTCATCACCAACCACAAAACACACAAAAACAAGGACAACAAAAACACACACATGACACACAAAACTGACAAATATATACACAAGCTAACACACTCTTCTAAAACACAATCTCACCCAATCAACAACAAGAGCAGACATATATACAAAACTAACACCACCAAAAATAAATATATACCAATCCATTAACACCACCAATTACAACACACAAATTTCCATAAAAATACAAAAACGGTGATTATAGCCATTAATGGCTTAACAAATCTCAAATTTCAACTCAAGATGATCACCAACAAAAACCCAATCCTAATATCTACAACTAAACAAAAAGAAAAAGAAAGAACATAAAAATAAAAAGAAGGGGGAAGAGTGAGAACGATTATACCAGGTCAGGTACTGAAGGTACCCGAACTATTCCACAAGGGCGCAAGGAGCATCAGTAACTCCTTGTTTCTCAAGATGCGAGTTATCAGCTCGGATGCAATCAACGCTCTCAGAAGCTTGTCGTGTGCCTTTGCATGCATATCAAAGGGATGTATAGAAAAATCAAAATCATGATCAAAGAAAGTACTCCACATGATTTTCCTAAGCACGTCCTCTAGGTATGCGCAATATTGATTCAAGGAGGGATTATACCCTCGAATGTCACCTAGGGACTCATGAAATGCATACAAGGGAGAGGGCGTGGTGGGAAGTAAGGGGGATGAAATGGGGGTTGAGTCGAGTGGTTCGGTGCAAATTGGGTCGATATGATCAATACTAGGTGCGGCACCAACCACCGAACTGTCATCACACAACTCCTCGAAAGGAGCCTCCGCAAGATATGGCTCAACCAATGTAAGTTCTTCTGACCAAAAAATTAAAACATTCTCTAGAGAACTAGCATCACCCCAAGAAGTCTCGCTCATCTTTAACCCCATGCACTGAGCTAAAGGGAGGGGAGAAGCATGTAAGGTCAACGCATTGACACTAGTGCCCATAGGTGTGCTAGAAAAGGATGGAGCAACGAACGTCAATGGAGTCAAGGGAAGGTCAAACACTTCTCCTGGGTCGGTCAAAGGTGCATCATCAACAACATTAGACCCTAGGGGAAGAGAAGACTCACAATCATCATAGAGACGAGCCTCAAGTCTAGGGCAAGGTAGACTAGGATCGGTCTCATGCAATAAACTCCACTCCCTCATTCTACTAGCAAAGCGTTCGTGTTGCTCATTCATTGCCCCCATCATGGCATCAAGTCTAGCATAACATTCATTAGAAACATCATGATAGGGACAAAAATTCACATCATGGTCAAAAGATTGGCAAAAAGAGCACAACACATGAGGGTAAGAAGAATAGTGATGATATTGGTCCCTAGCATCATTAGATTGCCATTGATGCCAAGCTAGAGACTTAAACAAATCCCACATGTCATCGACATCTAAGGAACACAAACCACCATAACACATGGACTCAAGGATGGCTTGAGTCTCATGTGTTATCCCCTCAACCACAGCATCACATATTTCCCATTTTTCATACCTGAAATGCACATATTGAGCACGATAATCATTCAATCTAGACAAGTATTCCCCAAAAGGTTCATGCTCAAACTGAAGTAAATGGAAAATAGCCATCTTGAAAAAGTTTTTTTTTTAAGAAATTTTTGATTTTTTTTTTCAAAAAGGCCTAGTCTCGAATGATCAAGGAAACTCCAATATTGAAAAATGCCAATTCCCCGGCAACGGCGCCAAAAACTTGTTGTGTTAAATTACCACAAGTGCACGGCGTAGCTGTAGCTAGCAACCGACAAATACGGGTTGTGTCCACGAGGAACTTGCTTTCGACTACCAAAACTAATCAACTAACCCAATCTAGGCCAAATCAAAATATGATTCTATGACTAAACTAATGAACACAATAGCAACTAAGAATCGAATGAGCGAATAGAATATTAAAGCACTCAGGTTGGAATTAACAGCATGATTATGCTAGTTGAACCAATTACTGACCCCGCCGAACAATCCTAGAGATGCATCATGAGCGAATAGATTGCCAATTAAGCCCATCTCCTCCCTCTCTCAAGGGTCGAAGACTAATCCTAGAACTATAGTCACCTATTTTCATGGGACTAAAGGTCACAGGATTATCGCATCAACAATCTCTAATCCTAACTAGAACCTTGATTATTTTTATATCAAAATCTTAATTGTCTACTAATTCGCACTAAGTGAAGGCTCCGTCTTTCAACGCTCCCCTAAACCCAAGTAATCATGGATGAATGCCCTCTCAAGCATTTCATCGAGCATGGGGCGTGCATAGTAGAAATCATGAATGCAAAAGCAAGGAAAGTAAGGGATTGGGGCTGCAATTGATTCAACTAAACATAATCGGCTTTAATCCCAACCCAAGTTGGGAATTTAGCCACACATCACTTCACAATCAACAACCATAATTTCAATTCAACCAAACAACATTCAATTCACAAAAACCTAGAATAACAATAAAGAGAAGAGAAGGAATTGGGAAAACGAACTTGAATTGATTGTTGCTGAAAGGTAAATCCAACTTCGATGCCAATGAATTCAATACAAAACAATGGAAATCCAAGCCAGAATATAAAACCTAAAAATCGCCTCTAAACGTCTGTGAAAATAGAAAACTAAATAATCCTAAAAACAGCCCAAGAAAAACTTAAGTTGCGCAGTCGAAAAGGTTGGCACAGTCGTGCCCAGAGGCATGGGTCCACCGTGCCAAAACACTGCCGGAGTCACGCAAGCACCGCACACGTGGCACGGTGTCACCACGTGGCACGGCCACACCGTGCCACATGGCATGGTCATGCCACATGCCCGTGCCACTTGGCTAGCCAGCCTTTGTGCCGTGCTCGCGTGGTACGGTCTGACTTTCTGCCCCGGGATGTCCGTACTTGATCCATGGAACTCTACGCGACGCTTAATTAACCTCCTTCGTGACTTTAGATTCGCCTCTTTGATGCTCTTTTCTACCAAATATTAACTATCTTTCCGTTCCTTCAACAAAGTTCCTGAAATCACAGAAAGACGTCAAACGAGCGACATATATGCATAGGAGGTCGATTTGACCTTTCCCTGACGTGATAAAGCATGAAAATGTAGGGAAAATCGAGTCAAATACGGGCTAAAATGTGGTATAAAAATAGGTTTATCAACTAATGGTCTAGTTTAGTATGCCTAAATTATGTTTTGAAGGTTGCATGTAAGCGTTATGCCTTGAGATTGCTAACTAGAGAGCAAGCTAAGTTATACATTTAAAGTTGTTGTTGAATCAGTTTGATCATGTTCAAATTCTGTTTTGGCTATTAGCATCAACGTTACACCCATGTATCATGGTTTCATGTGCTACTGATTCGTTATGGCAATATTGAACCGAGCTTGTTAGTTGGATGGATTAAGGTGAAACTATTGAGTGATTCGAGGTTCTTGTGGTTGGGTTCGATATTAACCACAATCGTGTGGATTGTGAGGTTTATGAAATATTAAAGTAGACTTTGTTGAAACTGTTCCTACAAAGTGTTATGAATGTACTACTTGTGAACCCTTTCCTGCTTGAGAATCTTAAATGATGCTATGTGATTGATTTTGAACTTGGACATCTTTAACAATGGTCGTTAAAGGCTTGTTTCCATAATTGCAAATGTTTTGAACAATTACCAATTGCCTATTAGTTTGTTAAGACATTTGGAGCCTAAAAGATCCTAAATCGGCGAACTACTCAGTGAGTGACTCAACTGAATAGTCGATAGGCTTAGGAAGTTACAAGTTCGAAAATGTTTGAGGCTTTAGTCTATTGATATCCACTTCTTTTATTTAAAGGGATTGAAACGAATTGAAAAATGACAATTGAAGATGTCTATTACGAAACTTAGTTTGAAATGTATGCTAGCTAGGTACTTTGAGTTTCGAAAGTGTTTCGAATTGCGAGTTAGTAACTCCATTACGATTTTAAGAGGTTTTCAAGTTGGATTATGAAGTGTTTGAATGTGTTACGTGTGAGCCCTTCCCCTTCATGTCATTAAGCTTTATCATGTGTGTGAGGGTGAAATTTTAAAAAAAGAAAGTTTTCATGGTTGAAAATAAAAGTAGCCATAACTATTAGCGAATGACGACCTATTTTTAACTATACAAATGTAGTTTTTAAGGTATAAAGAATTTTAAAAAGAGTGAGTTGTATAACAAATGATTTCGCTGCAAGAGACAGCAAACCTATTATCCGCTACGGCCATACGCTTTAAATTGGCTAAGATAACGTGTTTAGGGACATATGTAAGATGGGAGTGAACCTGCTAGAATGGAGGAATCCCTAGCCTAGGGCGTAAGCCCCAGTAGTGGGAAACCCTAGAAGACCCTCACAAGGGTGTATCTAAGGTCCAATTAGGTAGCCATCCTAGGAGTAAGAGCGTTTGTACGTGAGTGATTGTCTCACTATGGGTTGAGAATAGATCTCATCTAACAAGCACATTATGATAATCTTATGCCAAGAGTGCTTTCCTATTAAGTAAGAAAAAAAGTTAGCATTTCGCCATTTTAAGTATTTCAGGAAAAACAAAGATTTTAAGGGCCATTAAGAGGCTAGTTCGAATAAGATTCGAAAAGCTTATAAGGGTCATTAGAGGACCAATATGAAAGAGATTTCTTTTTAAAGACTATGAGCCTTAAGAGGCTAAGTAAAGTGTTTTCGAGAAAAAGAAAGAGAGCTTCCTGTACATATCCTGTGCATATCTTATAAATGACATTCCAATTATAGTTTAAATGAAATTTCAAATGAAGTATGGTTATATCCTTGTAATGCATCGAACATTTAAGCTTTTAAATGTGTATATCTTATAAAAGAAAGTTTCTTGCCAAGTCTTTGTTAACAATATGGGTATTTCAGGAACTTTTAGAAAGAATATAAGCCTTGAAGAAGTTAGTGTGATTTATAAACTATTCTTGGAACATATCATAAGCCACTACGTTATCAAATGTGTGTTTGAAAACGTCTTCCCCAATTCTTGTTGCTTACTAATTTATGTGCCTAAATGCTTGTTAGTAGGGAAGTTTGGTCATTAAGGGCCTACAAATGAGTTTGAGTGGCTAGTATGATGTTTATGGGTGATAATCCTTCCCTGGGGACTATGATTACCTAATATGATAGTAATGTATAAATGCGTGATATGTGACTATTATTGGTATTATTGCTTGCAACTATTTTGGCTCACAGGAATCGAAAAATACTCACTGAGCGTGTGGTTGTTCATTCCATTACTATTTCCCCTTTTTCTCAGGTTTTCATTGTGATAGGTAGAAGTCGATTCACGTATGCCGAACTGGAGTCTACCCTTGCTTGAAAAGGTGTCCTATATGTGTACATATAGAAGTGGACCTATGTGTTAAACGATGTAAGGTAATGTATCCCTAGAGCTATAAATGTATGTAAACAAAGTACTCTAGTTCATATAATGCATAATGTTTATAAGTCACTCTGCATGGCCATTTGAGCCAACCATCTGATTAACCAGCTATCTTTTTAGCCGAAGTTAGTTATATTTTAGGATGTAAACCCCAGCACTCTGGATGTGTGATCCGTCGAGTTGTGTCATTTATTTCCCTCTTTATTATTGAACCTTATTATTTTGGTGTACTCTAGGCGAGTGGCCTGTAGAGTTATGGACTCCTACGTGTGGCCGTGGAGCTTACTTTAGAGCTCCTTACGTTTCTGTTGATTGTAGGGATTTAATGTAAGGCTTTAATCCTAGGAAATGGTGAGTTTTTAGGTGAAAACTTCATCCATTTCGCCCCGGGATTTGAGTAGGATTTAAGAAATCATTAACGCTCTTAACCCTAGGGGTTGGGGGTGTTACAAGATGGTGCCAGAGGAAGGTCTTGTGACCATAGGCCGCGACCTGAGTCTTGTATTTCATATAGTTATCTAGGAACGCGTTCATAGTGATGTGATATATGCTTGCTTTTGTGTGCAAATGTGGTTTATGTGTGAACTTTAGTGCATTTAGCTAGCTCTGTGCGGCTTGGGTGAGCTCATTGGATGCATGAGCCATTTGCTAGAGCATAGGCAGAATGACTTGTATTCTCGTAAATGAGCTAAGTATTGGCTCAATAATGGTTGATTTGTATATGCACTTTGGTAATTTAATCGAAAGTTTAAAGTACGCTTGATTTGAATTCAAATGTTTGGAAAAGTCTTAAGTCTAAGCTGATTTTTGCCCCTCAAGTATGATTTGCTCCTCAGGCCTCATAATGAAGTGAGCAGACATACTCAATGGTTGGTAGAGAAAGAGCTAGAAGTAGTTAAACTATTCTCTTTTGAAACCTAGAGACTTTGAAAGTTAAGATTCTTCCTAAATAGTGATTGTTCTTTCGCATTAAAAGACCTTTCTAATTATATAGTTAGGTCTTACTGATACATCTGAAGACTTGTATTTGCTTTGCAATGATGTTTAAACCTCGTTCTATGAGCATAAGCTTCTTTGTGTAAGTGGTTGTTTCGAGTACCTACATGCCAAGATGCATTTATTGCTTGATGTGTTGACAACAAGTTGTTAGTAAGTGACTAAAGATTGCTTTGCTTGACCATAGGTTCTTTAGAGGATATCGCTTTTTATATGAATTCTCAATTGCTAAAAGAACTAAGTGAGAACTTCGTCTCCATGTATGTCCATATAGGTAGTTCTGATAGGGACTTATTGATTGTTGCCTAAGTGTTATTCTAGGCCTTCCGTATGCGTGTTATTGATACTTAGAAGTGGCCATAACCTGGATTGTTCTACATCAAGACTCTTCCTTGCTTCCCAACATGTAACTACTGGTATTCACGAGTCAGTTAAACGTTATGCTCATCGTGGCATGGAACGCTATTCTTATTATAGGATTGATTGTGCCCCGACCATATCAAGCCCAACACACCTAGAGCAGAGATACAAGAGAGAACCTGATAGACTTTGGAATTGTAATTCCATATGCATCATCACATTATCCTTTGAGGTGACAATCCATACCTTCCCAACATCTTCTTATGCACTAACACTAAGTGTAGAAGCCAAAATGCTCATGGTAGAAGATAGAATCTTCCCATCTGTACTAGGAGTTTCTCGGGCCTCCACAATTACCTTTTGAGATAAATGCATTGTAAAACCTCAACTTACATCCATAAGATCAATCATGCCATTGTTCTTGCCCCCTGTTAGTCGATTGATGGCTAACTCCAAGCAATTTGGACAAACCTCGAGGCGTAACCTCGATCTTAGATTTTAAATGAGGGTTTCACTCATGTATACTATCCTAGATGTCTTTACTGGGAAGCTACTAGGAGCCTGAATACCTTAAAGCATAGCTGCAGCATTGTATCTAGTCTAAAACACATAGAAGCTTATATAGTTATATAAATTCATTATTCATGACCAGTTATGTGTTTTATGAATGAGTTGTTGCACTCCCTAGTGTTTACTTGACTTGAGTTGGGTTAGTCGTGTGACTGAATTAGCCAAATGGTTTAACTTATGTAATCCGTGGCATAGTACGACCTCTGTGTCATTATTTGCATTTCGTGAATTCTATGATCTCATGTTATAGCTAGATGATTACATATGCATGTATCTAAAGCATGATAAGACGGCTATAGGATCTTGCATTCACATATTCTTGCCCTTATATCTTATGTTTGATCGGATAGCATACTAGCATATCCTGCTTATAGTTGAAATTCTTAACTCTACGTGATAGCAATGTGATTTCGAGTGCCACTTCAAGATCCATCATTGTGATGTGATGTAATATGATGCCTCCACTACTTTAATGTGATTAGCCTCCTAGTTGACTAATTTAACCTTAGAGTGATTTAATATCTTCATACTTTCGAATGAACCTGATTAAGTTAACCCCCTTCATACGACTTGACGTGTCCAATCTAAATTGCCATGAATGAAGGGCCTAAAAGTTAGTTGTGATGGATGTATAAATATAGGAATGTCAGTTGTATATGCTTTCCTTTTTTGAATTGCCTGCTGTATGCATATTAGACGGTTTCATGTTGCTTACAATCCCTAGGCTTAAGAATACTGAATTGCTGATTCTATGCGATGTCATTGTGCTTAAGAGATGCTACGTGATGCTATGCAATGTTGTTACTACTCTAATGTGTTATAGGAATTTCCATGTTAACCGTCGTGATCCTAAAAGTGACTTGAGTTCATGTTTTAGAAAGAAACTACCTGTATATGACCTTGAGATGTCAAGACCCTATTGTCATACCCTTAGATGGCTGATTCTTAACGATGCACATACATAGAGTTGCTGTCCACCATGCGAATAGTGTCCACATAATTGAGGGTCAGTGTTCGTTTTTAAATAAGCTTAATAAGGTTTTCCACGCCAACTCATTTGCTCCTCTTCTATGCGCTTGCCCTCCGCGCCTAAATAGAGTGAGTAGATGCTTGAAGAGGATTGGCGTGGAGGAGACTGGACACCATAATCCCGTTTTTAGTTTTAATTAATTGGAAAACAAGATTTTTGGATTTTAGTGAGAGTTGTGTAGATGTGTCATGTGTGTACACATCTTAGGTGCGACTAAACATAGCTTAGGAATTTGAAGGATGAAATTCTTTTAAGGGGGGAAGAATGTAACATCTGCGTTCCTTATTTGTACGTCAACATGTCTGTCTTGCCTTTTTTTACGTTATGAAATCGTATTTTATTAACTATATAAGTTATAATATTATCGAGGTGCTTATGTGAACAATAATTTCCTTAAAAAGAATATTATTGTTGTTATTATGATTGTTATTATTAGTTGTGAAAATTCTTCGATGATTTTTTCTAAGTGTTACTAAGGATTTTAATCGGGTACTAAATCTGGTAGGAACCCAAATATGATTAGATTGTCAACCATAGAATTAATTTTATCGTCTATCGAAATGAACCTTGATCTATATTTGGGAATGAATAATCAATGAAGGTCATATTATCGATTCGGGTTTAGAGTATGAAGTACGAGATTAGACTAGCGGTGTTAATTATTGAGCAAGTTTGAGACCTAAAAACAGGGAAAGGGGACGAGGGGCATTTTTATAAAAAGGGTGCCTGGCCCTTTCTTCCGCCTCATTTCGTGACAGCCTCTCCCCCTCGAGCTCACCTCTCTCTTTTTCATCCTCTTCCTCTCCTCCATCTCTAAACACGGACACAAAGCTCCCCAAAACCCCTGATTTTTCCTGAACCCAACTCAAAATCCCTCCCATTCGACCTCCCAGAACCAAATGAAACTCTAGTGAGAATCTGGGTGAAAATCCGAAGCCTTCGCTACGTTTTAGGTAGAATTTGTGGCAATTCAAAGCTCCAAATGCATGATGAAGCTCATCCATGCAACCCCATCTTTTGCCACTCCAATTCCTCTATAACTTAGGGTTGAATTCACAATACAAGCATCTCCCACAATTTCAAGCCAGCAAGCAAACATTTGGGGTGAATTTGGGGTCCGAATTGCGTGGATTAGGCATGAATTGGGCCTGTTCGTGTGGTCAGTGAGCAAGGGTTGAAGATTGCGATTTTTTTTCAGCACTCAAAGTCGAACCCAAAGCCCTTTGAGCGGATCCTTAGCTTGGAGTCAAGGTGGGTGTTTCTCGCCTCCTAAATTGTTAGTAATTTCAATGAATTTCACTCATTTTAGTTAATGCAAGTTAGAATCTGAGTTAATAGTCAGTATTTGGAGAATTTAGAACCAGAATTTAGAAATTATGGTGATTATACTATTTGGGATTCTTGCTTGTCAAGTTGATGCGTGATTGTAACAACCGGTTAGTTTGAAGAGTGTAGAGCAAGTAAAATTATGTCATAAAGTTATTGGTGGTTCAGTTTTAGCATGCTTAAATTATGTTTTGAAGGTTGCATGTGAGCGTTATGCCTTAAGATTGCTAACCGGGCGATTCGAGGTATTGTAGAGCGAGCTGAGTTATACATTTAAAGTTGTTGAATCAATTTGATCATGTTTAAATTCTGTTTTGGCTATTAGCATGAACGTTACACCCATGTGTCATGGTTTCATGCACTACTGATTCGTTATGGCAATATCAAACCGAGCTTGGTAGTTGGATGGCTTGAGGTGAGTGATTCGAGGCTCTTGTGGTCGTTGTTGTGTGAGGAGGGAGTTTGAGTTTGATATTAACCGCAACTGTGTGGATTGCGAAGTTTGTGAAATATTAAAGTAGATTTTGCTGAAACTGTTCCTGCGAAGTCTTACGAATGTGCTGCTTATGAACCGTCTCCCCCTTGAAAATTTTAAATGATGCTATGTGATTGATTTTGAACTTAGACATCTTTAAAAAGGGTCGTTAAAGGCTTGTTTCCATAATTGCGAATGTTTTGAATATTTACCAGTTGCCTATTAGTTTGTTAAGATGTTTGGAGCCTAAAAGATCCTAAATTATCGAACTACTTAGTGAGTGATTCAACTGAATAGTCGATAGGCTTAGGAAGTAAAAAAGTAAACTAGTAACAAGTTCGAAAATGTTTGAGGCTTTAGTCTATTCATATCCCCTTCTTGTGTTTAAACGGATTGAAACGAATTGAAAAATGGCAACTGAAGATGTCTATTACGAAACTTAGTTTGAATTGTATGCTACCTAAGTACTTTGAGTTTCGAAAGTGTTTCGAATTATGAGTTAGTAACTCCATCACGATTTTAAGAGGTTAGCAAGTTGGATTATGAAGTGTTTGAGTGTGTTACGTGTGCGCCCCTCCCCTTCATGTCATTAAACTTTATCATGTGTGTGAAGGTGAAATTTTAAAAAAGAAGGATTTCGTGGTTGAAAATAAAAGTAGCCGTAACTATTAGCGAATGACAGCCTATTTTTAACTATAAGAATGCAGTTTTTAAGGCATAAAGAATTTTAAAAAAGGAGTGAGTTGTATGACAAATTATTTCGCCGCAAGAGACAGCAAACCTATTAGCCGCTATGGCCATACGCTTTAAATTAGCTAAAATAACGTGCTTAGGGACATACGTAAGATGGAAGTGAACCTGCTAGGACGGAGAAATTCCTAGCCTGGGGCATAAATCCCTGTAGTGGGAAACCCTAGAAGGCCCTTATGAGGGTGTATGTAAGGTCCAATTATGCAGCCATCCTGGGAGTAAGAGCTTATGTTTATACATGAGCGATAGTCTCACTATGGGGTTGAGAATAGATCTCACCCAACGAGCACGTTATAATGATCTTATGCCAAGAGTACTTTTCTATTAAGTAAGAAAAACAGTTGGCATTTCGCCATTTTAAGTATTTCAGAAAAAAGAAAGATTTTAAGGGCCATTAAGAGCTCAGTTCGAATAAGATTCGAAACGCTTATAAGGGTCATTAGAGAACCAATACGAAAGAGATTTCTTTTTAAAGAATATGAGCCTCGAG